>LGTU01000498.1:0-57098 GCA_001314425.1 Phytophthora pluvialis | reverse complement strand
ACAATAACGATTGGTAAATAATTATAATCTCCCTCTATTTTGATTGGTTAAAATGTTAGTACAGGGCCTGTCAATTTTCCGAGTTTAGTGTTCCCCGGCTTTTTGTGTCGTTGTCGATAGCTCTCTAAACCATCGCTGAAGACCACGCAGGTGCAGAATAATATCAGCGTTCTGATTATTTGGGCTCTAACATTGTATCCTGCCTCTAACACGTGTGATTGTCTAACGCATTCTTAAGGAAGTGTATTCAAATGAGTACAGAAGACATGACTGAGCTGAATATTGGTGCGCTGCATTCGAGCAGCAATTTGCGCGGGGTACTAATGGTTCGAAGTGGTCTACGGAGTTCAGCACCTCGCAACGGCAAACAGCGCGACATTGCGTTCATTCCAGACGAAGGATTTGCTGTGTTTAAAGCAAAAGTGATACAGCATTTGAGCAGCGATGACAAGTGGCGAGCTGACAAGATTACCGAAAAGGGATCCGTTTTTTTCAAGCAAACAAAATCGGCTAGGCAGACAGATTATCGAGCCCTTGATGCAGAAAACTTTTGGGAGCTTCTTCAGGCACATTGGGCATGCTTAGCAGACTCGGTCAAGGCTCAGTTACTGCTGGAGGCGTCCGTACAACACCGCCCGCCTGCTGAAGTGTTCTCCTTTGAATTTTTTATGTACTTAAGGCCACACAAAAAAATCAAAACCAACAATGCACAGGGCGACAGCGGCTCGAATGGCTCGGGCGGTGGCGGAAGTCACGGCAATGCAGGAACAACAGGGGATTGCACTCGGGGCGATCACAGCCCATCACGTATCGGTGCGCCATGCTCGACAGGCAGACGATGTTCCAGTTTCTATCCCTACTGATACACCACGAGGCGGGCACAAGCTCTAGACGTAGCAATGGCACACCTAGAAGAGCAGCAACAGCAAGATACAACTGATCCGGACTGTGGTGAAGTTGAAGTGCACCTTTTTGGTGCATGGGTTAAGATTCCTGTCCGCGTGTCGTCATTACGAGCAACACTTCGAATCCCTCAACACGACATTTTCACAAGTGGGATATTTCACGGATATACACCTCAATTCACTGAGTCAGGGGGAGAAGACATTCCCGATTCGGACCACATCCAACCCGGTGAACAGGAACAGCTCTAGCTAGCAATTGAAATATGCATTAACTCAATCAATATGTAAATTTACTCTTCTTCGTCTGCCTCGCCTTGTTCGTACGTCTGAACAATAAACTTCTGACTGCAAAGTGATCCATTTTCGTAGCCGCAGTGCGCGTTTAGATTTAGGACGCCGGGTGCTTGATGATCTTCCCTTGCCGATCGCGAACAGCATGCACGCATCGCGACTTCTAGCACTCGGTCAGGGTAAAGAGGAAACACTAGGTTTGCGTGCTTCTGAATCCATTTTTTGAGGAGCCCAAAACAAACCTCGATAGGATTGAGGTGTGGTGCGTACGGTGGGAGGAAGAGAAGTCTTGCACCAGCTTGATGAACTGCTTAAATAGTTCAAAATACATACACACACCACGACAACAGCAACAGAAGAAACATCAAACAATATTTGGGTTAGAAATACAAATTAGAGTTGTATCAAATCAAAATCAGCCATACCTCTTCCAATTCTTTGTAGAGGTGAATCTTTGCGTTGTCTAAAATGACGATCGACCGCAGCAGCGGCCAAGGGTTCAGCAGTGGCACAATTTTAGAGACAAATGCTCGATGGAATGAGTTCCGAGTAAAAGTTCCGGGGGTTGACGCCCACGCGACAAATCCTTGGTGGTCGAGAGCGGCAAGGATCGAGCGTCGTTCTCCTCTTGAAAACGGCAACCGTACAACAGCCTTTCGATTGCGCCTTGACCATGTATAACGACGATACGCATGTCTACCGTCCTTGGACGTCTCATCGACGAACAGAAGTTGTTCTGGGTAGGAGTAGATTGCTTGAAGCTTTGTCTTGTACACTTCAACTTCTTTCGGGATTCACTCACGCGCCGCCTTAGTTAGCACCTTTCTACTCATGTCCATGTCAAAGTTAAGGGCCCTACATATCGTACTGGTAGAGATGTTCACTAGATCTGGAAATGTATCGCTTAGGAATGGCTGAAACTCCTCTAGACAAAATGTTGGGTTCTCTTTCACGTACTGCTCAACGCGCGAGATAACCTCTGACGGCCAACGAGAAGTTTTAACTCGCTCCTTCTTCTCATCTACGACTCCAGAAGAAAGAAATAGACTATACCAACGCAGTAGCGTTCACACTTTCGGCCCAAAAATGTAGCTTACGTACCCAACGCCAATCCCGTACACGTGCAGCAAGAAGATGGCGCGCCAGCGAAAGTCGCCGGAGTAAGTCATCGCTCTTGTCGTTGGTTGCGCGAAACGTAGTTTGAGGACGGAATCGAGGCAACTAAGACAGTTGGCGTGGGAGAGAATTGCGCTAAATCTGTCGTTTTTGCACTTTAAGAAACGCAATTTTGGAGGATTTAAAATTATTCAATGAGTAAATGAATGATGTCGCTGTTTTATACACCCATTTTAACGCTAAATGCATCACGTACGCTCTATAAATCCAACAAAATCAATCTCCTTTTGCCAAAACGACTGCAAAGCACAATAATACTACCAGCTACTATTAATAACAAAATCGCGCGGGGTACGAAGAAGCTCTGAAATCTAGATAGGGTTAAGCGGTAGAAACCTCGCGGCGGCGGTCGCACGCTTGTTCAAGCCGCTGAAGGCGCAGTGTTTCAGCGAGTGCAGCTTGCGAGGGCGTGAAGTACTCGAAAAATGCCAGCGTGAGAGGTTCCAGAAGGAACATGTGGTGCATCGACTTGACGCGCGTGACGGCCACGTAGAAAGAAGAGCGCTGAGGTTGCAGCCGTGTTGAGTGGCGCAGAGGACCAATGACGGCTTTGCATATTGTTAGCCCTTGGCACTTTTCAGTGGTGAGTCCAAACGCAGGAACGAGTGGGACTTGATCGACAGTGACGGTGAAAGAGCGGTCGCGAATAGAAATCTTGACACTTTTCTCCTTTCGGCAACGAACAGGGGAGACTCCAGGAGGAGCGCAGCTCACGATCGTCGATTCGACTAGTGTGCGTTCGTAGAGGCGCACAAACACGATCTCCGCCGGAATCGAGTGAAAATGAGATTTGTAGCCGCCGGAATTCTCCACGCGGATGGTATCGCCACTGGCAACGCGAAATCCGACGATGGTGCCAATGGTTCCGTTGGCTAGGTGAAGAGCGCGAGATATGTTTTTTGTGCACTGCACTGGGAGACCGATCGCAAGCATCATTACCATTGGAACACCACCGGTCTTGTCGCTCCTAATGTTTACCAGGCTGCGGCGCTGCCCGCGTGTGAGCTCTCCGCGTTGTCGAGAAACAGTAGCAGGGAAAAAGTGCAGTGTATAGCCAGAGTTCTTGCAGTAATCTAGGGTTGCCAACTTGTTGAATTCGACGCGAAGAGCATTTGAAGTTACCAGAATGGGACAAAACGATTTTGTTGAGATCGCTGAAGCGGCCCGCCAGTTTTCGTTGAAGCTGTGACGATTCACGAGATTGATGTCGTCTTGTCTGTAATCCCCATATCGCCACCTGGCGAGAATATCACGCCACATGGGATCATCTCGATGGCGCATGTTCACGTCTAACATCACCACTTCATTGATTTCTCGATACGCATTGATACCGTGCTGACGCAATAGGTAGACTGTAGTCACATCATCTGCGTGGTCCGAGGAAGCTACTGCACGCGAAATAGGAGGCGGGGACTGGCCGACGAACACGGGATGACCGGCCACTGGTAGCTGCTGCAGCCAATCTCCAGAATACGAGCGAATCGACCGCCATGCTTTGGACACAATGTGCGACGCCCGGGTTGACATCGCAGCTCGGACTGGAGACCTAGCCACTGTTGTAGCTTTCGACCGCGCGTTTCCCGATCTTGTTATGACCCGTGCTTCATGGCAAGCAGCTTGCAATGGCCATTGGCATATACTTGAGTATCTTCGTGGGCGGCGTGGATTGGTGGTTTGGGGACAAGACCCGATACGCGCTGCTGCCCAAGGGATACAAGCCGGCGTCCCGGCGTGGTTTTACGAAAGCATTCCGTTCGCAGTTCACACAGAGCTAATAGTAGCTGTCAACCTACTCACCATGGAAGGCGGAGCTGATACTGTAGTTTGATAGTTTTGGCTCAAGGCCAACCAGCTAGGCATGGCCATCGAAGTGTTGGGACAAGCACTATCTTCAGCCCCTCTCCAGCATGCTATTTGGATGCGAGAAACCGCATCCGCGGATATCCCAATCTCGTTGAACGCGGCAGCTTCGAGGGGCGATATTGCTTTTATAGCATGGGCCCATGTGCTCGGAGCCAAATCGACAACCCAAGCTATGGATGGTGCCGCAAGAAACGGCGCTCTAAAGGCAGTAATTTGGCTTCGTTCGTTTCGTGAGGAAGGATGTACCACCGCAGCGATGGACAGCGCCGCTGCAAACGGTCACCCCCACGTCCTGGTGTGGCTACGCGATCATCGAACGGAAGGGTGCACCCGGAATACGTTCCTCCACGCTGCGGCTTATCATCACCTCCATATTGTTCGGTGGTACTTCCGTCATTTCCCTAGTGTCGTGGATATTAACGAACTAGTCGCTGCTACTGCCCACCGTGGATGGTCGGCTGCAATGATGCGGAACGAGCTTTAATGGCTGCAGATAAGCTATGCCAGTTTGGACGACCTCCCTTCATGTTGCCCAATACATTTTCCCTCACCATCTGCGCGGCGATTGACACTACGGTACCTTTAATATTCTCTGTTTTAGGTCGTCGTCGCTGTCACTCTCACCCTTCGCTTCATCAGCACCAGTTTGTTGACCAGCTCCATCTTGCTCTGTGGAAAGTACTCCTTAGTATAGTCGCTGTCACCTTCGCGCAACACGCATACCTTTCATTGGCCAATATATTTCGCACTTATACGGGAGGGCGACGACACAGGCAAAACGCATGGAATATATAAGTTCCTACGGGTATTCACTTCTGTTCACCGACGAGTCATGTATACCTTGATTTTGGTATACACTCTCTTAACCACGCCTTTTAAATGGTACATAACTTACCGGGTGTTCAAATTATGGATACTGGCACGGTCACTGCGATCCTGTCTTAGCGCTGAAAATAAATTTCANTATGGATACTGGCACGGTCACTGCGATCCTGTCTTAGCTCTGAAAATAAATTTCATAGAATAGAAGAAACCTTCATGAAGACGCGATGTGGGGAGGCCACACGGTTTAACAATGCAAACCCGTGAGCAAGCAGTGCCATACCTAACAGATCTGCGCTGGCGGTCGCACTGCTACTAGCAGTGCCAGTGGCTGCTATAATACATGTCAAGGAGGTCGAGCTTTACATCGACTGCAAAAATGTAGGACCACCTTACATTCACATTTACGCCATCGCAACTTCAGAGCATGGACCAGCAATTGGGAAGACGCTGGAATTCTCGCTCTTTGACTGCGCAGGCGTTGACTTCCATAACAGTGTGAGGGACAGGCAAAGCTACTCGAGTGCACAGCCTCCATCAGAGGACTTCTTTTTCGGATCGACTACCAATACAGATAGGTTGTTTGAGCACTCTTCCATGTTGTGGAATTTCCTATCCTAATAATCGACTTGCGCCTGTGAATTACAGTGTCGCTGTAAGCATTTCTGCGTGAAGTTCAGGGATGGCAAGTCCGATAGCTACATTTACTTCCAAGCCAATCCTCAGCAGATACCTTGCAACGTCAACGTTGTCGAGGTCGGCGTGGTTCCGAGTGGGCCTCCATTGACGCTCGATGATATTGAAGCTCTTCCGCACGAGAAGCAGAGAAAGCGCAGGGCATCCGCTAAATGTTCACCTTCTGATGATTATTGTTCTTGAAAATATCACCGTCGAAGCATAATCCTACACGAGAAACCGGGCTCGGTACAATTTGAGCAGACTCATGTACGCCCACTTGGTGCTGGCGTTGGCATTCCGGCGTTGTTGAGAGGAGCCTTGACAGTGAGACCGACCCGGCGCCCTCGTCAATGGGGTGACGGCAAGCTGCGCCCCCCCCCCCCCCCCCCCCCCTCCCGCATGTTGAAGTATGACGATCTGGCAGAGCCAATCGCGTGCGTGGAGCTGCTCGTGACGCACTATAAAAATTTAGCCATCTTCTGGACCCTATGTGGAAGGGTTGCAACTACTCGCGCTGTGTTCACAAGGGCTTCTTCGTGCCTGCCATGCCAATGGCATTGCCATCTCGATGCGTGACAGGCATGTATCGGAGAGCGCGGGTATTGCCCTGCACCGACAGCAGCTTCGAGAGCGGCCAGCGTGGCGGCAATCTAGCAACGACGCTTCACAGCGCGTTCGAGCCAGAAGCGAGGGCGGTCAGCTGGTGATGCACTCCGATGCGTGGGAGAGAACAGCCACAGGATTTAAACCCGAGCGGCTGCTGCTGCCAGCAGAGACGCCTGACTTGAGCTGGCTCTGCGAGAAGGCGAGCTTGCTGCGGCCAGGCAGCCCGGTGTTGGGCGCGCGGTTCCGGTGGCGCCGCCGCCAGCGGCGTCGTTTCAATTCGTGAGAAGTCATTGCGTCGCACTTAGCGGAACGTGTTGACCTGGCGGCCACAGTGGCACATGAGTACACCTGCGGAACACACGGCATACTGAGCGCAAGTCAAACGTTGAAACGGCGTCGCAACCCTAGCCGCGGCTGCGACGCTCAACTCTCGCTTATCCGGATTATCCGGCAAGCCAAGCACACACTCATACGCTGGCGCTGCTTGCCAAGCCGTGGGCACTCTCCTTGAAGATTTGCGCGCGGACGATCCGTACCTCGTCGTCTGCCGGGGACATAGGACGTTTCAGTACAGCCCCAGCGGTGCTTGCCTACTGGGCAATGCCCAGTCGATGCCGCGCGCACAATCTGTTTCTACTCGCACGTAAAATCGTATAGTTCCCGTTTGGTATACACTTCGCGGCGCACACAACCGTATACTTGTCCTGAGCGCAGCATAAACGGTTACAGAGCCGGCGCCGATGATTTTCCTTCTCGGTCCCACCCAAGCAAAGCCGCTCATTCGCTCATCGACTCGCTGCTGGGAAGAAGAGAGAGAGTACAGCTTCCTCGACTCGTGTGAGAAGCCGAGGGGATTAAGTCGCTCAACAACTCGCTGCATCCATCGCGTCTGTAGACGCAGCTGCAGTAAGCGCAAGCAGCAGCGATTTTGTCCGGATGCAAGGCGGCACATCCGGGGCAAGTGTAGGTGCAAGCGCAAGCGAAGCAGCAGCAGCGTTGACGACCGTCGCGTTGTCAGACGACGCGTTGGCAGCCATTGAGGACATGGCCGGCGTGGAGAAGCGCAGCAGCAGCTCGCCGCCAACGCCCACCGAGGCCAGCGGCGTGAGCGACACCACCATGAGCAGCAGCGGCCGCTCCAGTTCCTGCTCCAGCTCGGACTCGAGCGCCGACGCCCTGGACGACGACTACGGTGCGCACTTGCTCTCGTCGTCTGACGATGACGACGACGATGACGACGAACAGGAGGGAGACGAGGAGAAGGACGCGCCGCAGGACGTCCCGATCCACTTCCTGGTGAAGCCCATGCCCTCGAGGCTGCAGGTCTGCCCCGTGGACGACCTGGCCGTCGAGGACGAGAAGCGCCGAAGACGCTCGCGTCGGAACTTGAAGAAGAAATCCAACGGCAAGAACGCACCGCTCAACGGCGCCAGTCGCGATGCGGAGAGCCTGCCGTCAACACCCAGCCCAATGATGGTGCGCACGCGCCGCAGCGGCAGCTCCCCGTTGCTCTACTCACTAGATAGCTCGGTCAGCAGCACCTCCCCCACGACTCGAAATCGCCCAAGCAGCGCTAGAGAGAGAAGACACACGTCGGCACCAGCCCCTGCTGCTGTTGGTCCTTCCAACGAAACCATTCTCGCACCCGCTGTCCCTTTGCTACGAAAAGACTCGGCTGCTATACGAAGACAATATTGGAGCCAACTCGGCTTTAGTCTATCACGCAGCGACTTGGAGAAGAGCACGGGGCGCAAGAAGGAGCGCCGCGACGGATTGAAGGTGCGGCTAAATGACGCTGACGCCAAGCTTGATCACGGCGCCAAGGGCTTCTTCCAGTTCATCACGAGCTGGTACGCGCCTATCACGGCTGTGAGCAGTGAGGAAAAGTCGTCGCGGAAAGACAAGAGCCGTCCAGCCAGCGCAAGACAGCTGCGATCGTCACTATCACGAGCTTCAGCAACTTCGTCCAACGCCGCCGATGCCTCCACGCCGAGGAAGGGTGTGCGCTTCCATGAAGAGGCCGAGCTGTTTTACATCCCGCTGCACCGCGACTACTCGAAGCGACAACGCGACTGCATGTGGCCGACTCGCGTCGAGTTCGTCGCCATGGTGGAGCGCAACCTGGATGCCGTGTACGACGAGATGGAGCGTGAGTACGAGGCCCAGTTGGAGAACGAGTACCTGGAAAATGAGGGCATGGCGCGCGAGGAGGCACGGCAACGCACGGTGGAGACGCAGCAGCGGAAGGCCGCCAAGTCGGCCGCCGAGGCCCAGGCAGCAGCTGCCGAGTCGCGCCGTAGCCTCTCGCCGCCGCTCAGCCGCAGCTCGAGCACCATGTCGTCGTCTGTGCCGACGCTCACGCTGTCGCAGAAGCAGGTGCTGGTGTCGCCTCGTGCCCGTTCGTCACACGACCTTCGCTTTAAGTACCTCAAGCACCTCGGCATCGACAGCTAGGCCAGCGAGTTCCATGGTATGTGAAGTGTCAAAGGCTCGACGGAGAAGATTCGATAGTAAATGGTGAGATCCTGAGCAGCACAGGAGGGGCCGGCAGCATGTACGACGTCAGATAACTTATTTGAATGGACTAAATCACACATTTAGGTCATTTGTGTACCGTGATGAGCAACGGTCGGACGATAAATAGTTGCAGTTGCACATGATTGGTAGCAAAATGTGCCCCGTCGCTTCATGATTGGCTGTTTTTCCGTCCGCACGCGTTGTTGGTGGCAGTCAGTCCAATTCGTACCACGCAGACCAGCAGCTCCTCAAGCGCGCTCTTCACGCAGCTCCATGGACACCCCCGCCGCGCGCGTCGCCGCCAGCTCCAGCTGTACGTGGAGCTCTCCGTCTTATCTTCCCACCCATGTCTACATCGTGTCTGCCACCGCTCGCTGGTCCCACTCATTTCCCCCCTTTCTAACTTTACTCTTGTTGCCAATTTGCTGCGCTGTAGCGGCCAAGACGGGGCCTCCGCCAGCCGCCAAGAAGAGCCGCAACCGCAAGAAGAAACGTCGCGGAGCGGCCCCTGCGCCTCCAGCGGCTGCTGCCCCCGCGGTGACCCCGTCGTCGAGTCCGGAGGCTCTGGAGGAGGCGGAGTCCGGCTCGTCCCAGAGCGTGGAGGGCTCCAACTCGACGACACGTCGCTCCTTCTCGCCGCTCAGCGGCAGCCAGAGATACAGCAGCGGAGAGGAGGAAGAGGAGAACTACGAGGAGGATGAGTATTCGTCCGAGAGCGAGGAGGAGGGCGAGAGCAGCTACAAACCAGGAGGCTACCACCGCGTGCTGGTCGGCGAGGTGTACAACTCGAGGTTCGAGGTGCTGGAGAAGCTTGGCTGGGGACACTTCTCCACGGTGTGGAAGTGTATGGACCGACAGACCGGGGTCATGGTAGCCTTGAAGGTGCAGAAGAGCGCGCGCCACTATTCGGAAGCGGCCAAGGACGAGATTGAGCTGCTGGAGTGCACGGTACACGCAGCGCGGACGGAGTACGAGTCGATGGAGCAGCAGGAGGCGATCAAGGTGGTTCGTCTCGTGGACTCGTTCGAGCACAAGGGACCCAACGGCGTGCACGTGTGCATGGTGTTTGAGATGATGGGGGACAATTTGTTGACGCTCATCAAGTACTACAACTACCGGGGCGTGCCCATGCAACTTGTGCAGCGCCTTACTAGAGATATGATGGAAGGACTGGCCTTCCTGCATGACAAGTGCCAGATTATTCACACCGACCTCAAGCCTGAGAACGTATTGCTGTCACATCACATCCCGCAGCTCCCGAAGATTCGCAAGTCGCAGTGGGAGGCGTTCCGTGCGATGCGTCGTGCACAACGTCAACAGGGGTCGAAGAAATATCGAAATGGAGGCAAAACTAACAACCATTCTCACTCAGGTGCAACCACCTCTGGCGCGGATGGCGCCGAGATGTCGAAAGAAGATAAAAAGCGTCTGAAGAATAGACTCAAGAAAAAGCGTCAAAAGCAGAGAAAACAGGGTGGAGCAGTAGACTGGGAGGCTTCTGTGGACGACAATATTGCAAATGGCAAGATGGACAGCACTGCACGCCCCTCACTCACCACCAGCGATTCCTCTGTGGAGAAGCTGAGCAACAACTTGTCGCAGCTCGCAGTCTCGGCTAGTGCCAGTATCAACGGCCCAGCCGATGATGCTTTCATGTCAAATTTTGCTGGGCATTCAGCCGATGCAGTCAGCAATGATTCGTCAGACGCAGCACGGACATGGTATCACCAAGTTGAACAGCTTGGCGATGAAGAAGAGAAAGACTGGGTGCATTTGCCTCCGGAATTTGCGGCGCGAGTGATGCTGCTGCTTCCTGAGGGTCGTGTGGCTGGCTCCAAGCGGAAGGAGCGTGAGTTCACTTTGAGTGTGGCGACGAAGTCGTCGGTTGATAGTGCGGACAATCATGAAAAAGAAGACGAGGCTGTGGAGACATCGTTTGTTCTGAGGTACCTGGACCACGTGGATGACGATGTAATGAGCTCGATTGAAGAGCAGGTTCTGGAACTGCGTGAAGGCAGCTCGCCACGAAAAGCTGCTACGTCAGCTACGGTGAAATACCGACTGTGGAGACTGGAATTCGACGCCAGATATACACATGCTGTTCTAGGTATGTCCGCTTTGTGCTTGTTGTGGCTTGCCAAGTTTATTTGTTGCTTACTTCTTCTTTTGTCTTGTCCTCGCTAGATTACCTGGAACACCGTGTTGAGGGTCTCCGCTTCTTAAACCTAGCGACTTCTTCTGGTCTCGCACTTCCTGGATTCTTCCTTCCAAAGCCACCGAGCAACGAAGATATTAAGAGCGCAGCGAAGGCGAAGACCAAGAAGCCTGAGAGCGATGATGAAGAGCTAGATATCGTGATACAAGGAATCAATCTCCACCCGCTGACTGGATCGGGACTCCAGAAAACCCTAGACGTGAAGCCGCTTCAGCAACGACTTGGCCGCTGGGCCGGGCGCTTTAACAAACTCGCAAAGAGCGAAATGTTCAGCCTCATGAAACTCGACGGGAAGATCTGCGACCTGGGTAATGCGTGTTGGACTACGAAGCACTTCACGAACGATATCCAGACGCGCCAGTACCGTTGTCCTGAGGTTATCCTGGGCAGACGCTACGACACGTCGGCAGATATTTGGTCCATGGCATGCTTCGTCTTCGAGCTCCTGACGGGAGACCTTTTGTTTGACCCAAAGAGCGGGCGTAACTTCAATCGCGATGAGGATCACATCGCCCAGATGATTGAGCTGCTTGGCCGTATGCCGAAGGCGTTCACTGGGTCCCAGCGCGGTTTACGCGATTTCTTCAATCGCAAGGGTGATTTGAAGCGCATTCGCAACCTCAAGTTCTGGAGCCTGCAGCAAGTGCTGATGGAGAAGTATCACTTCTTGCGTCACGACGCGGAGTGTTTCGCATCATTCATGGGCCCCATGCTGCGTTACGACCCGTCAAAGCGCGCGTCAGCCGAAGAATGTCTTGCGCACCCGTGGCTCGCCCACGTGGATGATGTTGAGGACGAGGAACTCGCTGGCAGCAAGGACGGTCGCGAGCAGGAGTAGTTTTTGTAGATAGAGGTGTTGACCAAAGTCGTGCGGCTGCTTGGCTTTAACATTGGCCTGTCAAGGCGATACTCGCCGTGAAGAATGACATCACCGTGAGGGACATTGCGGAAAACTAGCTGGCTATTTGAATTCAAGGCGCGAAGAAGCAGGTAAGTGACGTGCAATCTCCTCTCCTTGTCTTTGGTATTTTGAGACTCAAAACTGACCTCAGGTGGACTGCAAAGCGGGGTGGTCATGCTCGACAAGAATAGCAAGCCGACAAGATGGATAAAGCTAAGCTGAGCTTCACTGTAGTCGCGATCGCCTTGCGCGCTTGCACCTCGGGTATTCTAACCTTCACCTCGTCATGTCCGGCGAGAGTCCTGTGGACCTCTCGGCTGAGGAGCTTGGGGCGCTGCGAGGTTTGTGGTGTGGTGGCCCTGTTCGCTACGCTGTGGAGGTGCCCTACTAACAACGACTGTTTTTACTGGTGTAGCCGTATTCAATGTGTACGACGAGAGCGGCTCGGGCTGCATCGCTACAGAACATATTCCAGATATTATGGATAAGCTAGGGCGAGATGCCTCAGAAGGTACGTCTCGCGTAAAAGTGATCGAAGCTGTTTATGCGAAATACTGAGCCGTGCGTGCTTGCGTGCAGAGCTATTAAACGAGCTGGACGACTGCGCGGGTGACAGCGGCACTATCAGCTTCGACGACTTTGTATCGCTTATCCAAAACCACGTGCTACGACAGCAGCAACAGGAGCAAGAGTTGGCGGGGGGCGGTACAGGCGTTGGCGGCGAGCGACTCCGGTCAGGCCCAGACCCCAAAGTCATGGAGTTCATCGCAATCCTGGAGGAATATCGGCTCAAGTGTGAAGAGGACGGAAACTACCTGGAAGCACAGCGGGCAGACTCGCAGCTAACGGCACTTCGTCGACAGGAATTCAAGCGGCAGTCGAAGTCGCTCAAGGCACGCCAGATCGCAGAACGCCAGGACGTACAAATTGCGCACAACATGCAGTTCAACGACTTCAACCAGGCCTGGGATCAGTACATGGAGGAATACGACCGTATGGCACAGGCGTACGTGAAGCAGATGACCGAGAAGCACACTGCAGAACTTGCAGCGTTCCAGGATAAGCTTCAACAAGAAATCCTCGAGCGTCCACCGAAGTTTTCAAAGGAGCTCATCGAGTGGCGCCGTCGACAGCATCGCCTGGCTCAGCAGAAGAGTTACGCGGAGGCGCAGAAGATCAAGCAGATTGCCGACGAGGTCGAAGCCGACGAACGATCCAAGATGGGCGAGGAGCTGCGCGGCGTCTTCGCACGCAAGGAGGCGAAACTACGTCAGCAGCAGCAAGCGGAGCTGGCAGCGCTGCTGAAGCGCATCGATGGTCGACGCAAAGAGCACCTCAAGCAGCGCAACCTGGACTCGAAGCGACTTCTGCAGCGCAACCGCAACGTGCAGTCCGTCCTCGAGTCCAAGCAGGTCGCAGAGGCCACCAAGAAGACCCAGGACATCAAAATGAGCCTCCTGCCCAAGGAGCGTGCCGCTCCTCGTGGCCCGTTCAACGTCATCCCGCCCCAGGCGCGCGTAGTTCGCCCCAAGAAGCCGGCCACCTCGCGACCGGCCGAACTCCCATCCGCCTCACCCATCGACAGCCAGCGCTGATCGAAGCAATCCACAAATGGTAGCAGCACATAACTTCCTAAACACAAGCTCCAAATGCGAAAAGCTCTCCTGCAAACGTTGGAGACACTCAAAATGTAGCCATGATCACTTTTTTGCTCAATTTCATCCAATCGCCGTACGTACAACTGAACGATACTGCGAGGAGCTCATTGATACACTGCGAATAGCTCATAAGTCTCAACAGGATGGACATCGGCCGCGTGCTGCTGCGAGACGCGCACTACGTGTGGCGCGAGCGCGTAGCTGTGCTGGAGAAGGATGCGGTGGTGCTGCAGGCCCCGCCCTCCGCGTGGAAGGCGGCGGCAACTGCACTCGCGCGCTCCACCAAGAAGACGAAGTACAGATCCAAGCAGAAGCCCAAGCTGACCAAGCAGCGCAGCAAGCCCAAGGCTCCGCCGCCTGCCGAGCTGCTGCCATTGGATGGGTCGTTGAGCTGCGAGGGAATCGTGGTGTCCTCGGCTCATATGCACTCGGTGCGGCTGCAGGACCTGCGCTCCGGCCGCGAATTCCTCGTGGACGCCACCACCAAAGGCAAAAAGCACATGTGGATCGACCTGTTCACTAGCGCTCGAAGCCGAGCGAACATCAGCGGCAATTGGCGCGGCGAGCTGTGGTTGGAGGGTGCAGAGGGAAATGGGGAGGCGGTGGGGGCTGTACGGTCGCTGACTGTGCTGGACATGCAGCAAGCAGTGGAGATGCTGGTGGCTGCGACTGAGAGCGACACGGAAGCAGCAGTTGTTGGAGGATGCGATGTGGAGAACATTCTGCTGGGAGATGGCAGTGCAGCGGACTTTACAGAGAGTGAGGCGGCCGTGCTTGCGAGGAAGCTTGTGGACGAAGATGTCCTGCTGCCGCTTTGCTGCTCCTGCAGCTTTGTGTACCGAGCGGACAGAGTGTATCGCGTGAATACCGACCATTGCTTGGTGAAAGAAGCTCAAATGATGAGTATCGATGGCGATAAAGCAGAGGAGGAGGGTCAGCAGAAGGGAAGTGGGCGGTGCCGTGGTCACTTGCTGTGGGTGCAAGAGCGTGCATTTCAAGAGGTGCTAGCGCAGTTTGATCGCCAAGAAGATGGAGAAGAAAAAGGCATCTCAGGGACGGACGGTGTTCAAACGCTGCTGCGGTTTGGAGCGTACAGTGTTCCAACTGCATTGGCGCTGGCAAACGAGCTATTGCGTCACGATTTTATCGTGGAATGCTCTTCCGGTGACGATGAGGGTTCTGGATTTCAGATGAACACAGCGGTTAGGTACAAGAAAGTCTGTGCAGAATCCACAAACGACGGCGCCGTTGGTGATGATGGCGACGAGAAGCGCCATGCAGTTGTCTCGAGTGAGCGACGATCACTGGAGAATCGGCGCCGACTGGAAGCACAGATACAGAAGCTGAAGGACAAGTACATGCGGCTATTTAACCTATTCTGCTTCTGCTGCGTGTTAGTATTGCTGGACGCGCTCGTCACGACAGTGCTGCTACCTGGTCCACTTAAACTCAGCATGGTGACTGGATTATTATTGTGGCTGACTCTCAGTGGAGGGACGGCTACTTTTTCCATCAACTTTCAGCCACGGTACCATGAAGAAGAACTCGACCGAGTCTCGCAAGGCGTTGACCAAAAGGGATTTGATCGTTTCCAAACACATTTCAGTTCACCGAGTACGTCAGAAGGCGAAGCCGACAGTCAATTCGCGACAACGTCGTCCGCAAGCTCTTCCACGAATAGAAGGGGATCAGCAGCGCTGGAGCTCATGCGGCAGGAATCCATGGATCGCGCTGTGATCACGCTAACGCGCGCTGAAGAAGCCGAGGTGCATTCGTTCCGACTGGCCATTGCACAGGCGGCCGCCGTACCCGTTGAGGCGACGCATGTGTTCTCGGACGAGTACCTTTTCAGCGTTCTGCGCGTGAAGAATCGAGCTTTTGCGTACGCCGTGACGAAAATGGCTCGCATCGTCGAGTGGCGGCGCGTTTACGAAGTGGACGCCATTACATGGGACGACGTGAAGTCGCAGTTGGTGTCGGGCAATATGTACTGGTACGGCTACGATTTCCAGAATCGCCCGATTCTCTGGGTGCGCGCGACGCTGAAGGACTGGACGACCATGTCAAGCCGACGCGATGTGGAGGTCAAGGCGCACGTTTACCTGCTAGAGCTTGGTTGTCGGCGCTTTATGCCGCCTGGGGTCACCACGTATACAATCGTGACGGACTCGTCCGGCTTGGGCATGGCGCAGGTTGACCTTCGTCTGATGCGTGGGTTGCTGGACGTGTGCGTTGCCAACTTTCCGGATCGAATTGGCCTTGTTCACGCTGGCCCGCTGACGCGATTCCTGAAATACATTACGTCGTGGCTCTGGCCGTTCCTGCCGATACGTCTGCGCGGCAAGGTCTCGCTCATGCACGATTGCGTGGCCGAGCTGGCCAAGCACATGGACACTGACATCATCCCGCTGCACATGGGCGGCACCACCGTGCACAACCTTCACACACCAACTACTTATCCCACGGAAGCCGACGACACCATGGAGATCACGTATATGATCGATCAGCAAAAGCGCTTCATGGAGGAGCTCAAGATCCAGAAGTTCGCATCGGAAACGAACGAGATATAATTTGTTAAGCACCACGTGATCAATCGAAGCTATGCAACATTTTAATTTACTGTAAGCAACAGTTAGCCGCGCTTGATCTCTGCGTTCATTCACAGCGAGCACATGTCAGTCCTTTTCCTTTCTCTCACGGTACACGACAACTTGCAGGCAACGCACCGAAAGTGTAGAACAGCTTGAGGTGTTCAGTGTGGTCGTCGTCGTCAAATAGGAATCTGCCCATGTACTTGCCGCGATAGAAGAGTCCCGACGGAGCTTCCATCCATTCGTGACGCGGGAAGACAAACACATAGTTCTCGGATCGCGGGGCATACGACCCCAGCACAATCTCATCGTGCGTGGCCAGCACAGTCTTCTTGACCTTATTGCGGAAGCGCAAGCCGCTCACAATGGCCCGATTCACGCGGAAGAAGATGACGAAGCGGTAGCGAGAGCCTTCCTGCATGACAAAAGGCGTCGTGCGCATGTGCTCCACCCCTTCGAGCGTGTCCAGATTGTACACGATGTCTTCTCGTCCGTCCTCGAACTCGACCTTGAACTCCTCCACGACCACGCGACGTGTGTCATTCGTGTCTAGCAGCAGCAGAACCACCAAAACGTCGCTCAGTATCCCAGCGTGTCAACAGCTGAGGAAGGCGTTGGCAGCTGCACACCTCCTCGATCTCCGTGAGCCGCTGATCCCAGGAGCTGCTCCTTGTACCTGCGCAGACTCTCGTCCTCTGCGTCCTTGGCCAGCAGCTCGTCCACCGATCCGATGGCTTGGGTGCTCATCTGCCAGCGCACAACGTCATCCGTGTCAATAGTCTGCAGCTTCTTGTCCTCCCTCTTGGACACATTGCAGAGAAAATCTCACTCGATAGTTCGACGGCGACGCGCCTTCCTCGCTGTCTCGACTGCTAATGGCGCTGGCCTCATCTGCAGCGGCGTCCGCCATCGTCTCTTCTTCCTGGAGCTCTTCAAACTGCGATCTTATTTTCACATGGATACATTTGACGTTATGTGGTACCACCTCATTTGTACATTTCTTTGTGGACCACACATTTGGACTGACGTTGGTGGTCACCGAGGAGCGCAGCGCAGCCATTTATCATACGCCGCCAAGAGCTCCATCCAGACCCGAGTAGTACGATGCCCAAGGCCGAGAAGGGGAAGCCCAAGCGCGCGTGTCCGCTGGAGAAGCAGCTGGCCTTCGACAACAAGCCGTGGTATGACCAGAGCGGCAAGAAGGGCGCGCGCCGCGACGCCGACGACTCGGACGACGACATGGCCGAGGACGTGGTGCCCGAAAAGTTGAGCCGCCGCACGCTGGCGCTCGCCAAGCAGCAGCAGGCCGAGGAGCAGGCTCGGCACAACAAGAGCAATGCCGCCGCGCAGACGCCCGCCAAGGTGCAGGCCAGCGACAGCAGCGACGAATCGGACGCCGAGTCGGACATGGACACAGACGAGTACGACGGCCAGGACCTCGTGCGCATCAACGGCGACTACGTGGAGGAGGTGGAGATCTGCGAGGACGACGAGGAGGCGCTCGCCAACTTCATGATGGGTGCGCCCGAGCGCCGCAACCTGGCCGACATCATCATGGACAAGATTTTCGAGAAGGAGGCCCGCGAGCGCGGCGAGGTGGACGACGACGACCAGGCCCCGCAGAACAGCAAGTTCGACCCCAAGATCGTCGAGGTGTACACGGGCGTGGGCAAGATCCTGCAGCGGTACACGTCCGGCAAGCTGCCCAAGGCCTTCAAGATCATCCCGAGCTTGAGCTACTGGGAGGACATTCTGTGGCTGACCAGCCCCGAGAAGTGGTCGCCGCACGCCATGCGCGCGGCCACACGGTTGTTCGCGTCCAACTTGAACCCCAAGATGGCGCAGCGATTCTTTAACATCTTCCTGCTGGAGCACGTGCGGCAGGATATCCACGAGAACAAGCGCCTGAACTTCCACCTGTACATGGCGCTCAAGAAGGCGCTGTACAAGCCGCAGGCCTTTTTCAAGGGCGTCATCATCCCGCTGTGCGAGTCCAGGAACTGCACGCTGCGTGAGGCTGCCATCATCGGCAGCGTGCTGTCCAAGGTGTCAGTGCCCGTGATCCACTCGGCCGCGACGCTCATGAAGCTGTCGAGCATGGAGTACTCGGGCGGCAACAGCATGTTCATCCGCGTGCTGCTCAACAAGAAGTACAGTCTGCCCACGCGCGTGATCTCGGAGCTGAGCCAGCACTTCCTGCGCTTCACGTCGGACACGCGTACGCTGCCGGTGCTGTGGCACCAGTCGCTGCTGGTGTTCGCGCAGCGGTACAAGAACGACATCTCTAAGCAGCACAAGGAGGCCATGAAGGCGCTGCTCAAACAGCACTTCCACCACCAGATCACGCCCGAGATCCGTCGCGAACTCTTCAACGAGGTGTAGATAGACTCACGCACCAAGCTGGGGGACATGCAGGCAGGCGCCACGGGCACTAAAAGCTCACTGTTGGATGCGCCACGCACGTCGACCAGGTATATAAAAGTTTACATTTGGTCTTACAACTTCTGTCTTCATCAAACGGTGTTCTTATCCTGTAGTCACCTTTCCATCTATTTTCACAGTTCATTGCGCCCACTCAGCCATGTTAATATCTATTCTCACGTGACATCGCTATCCTAACCGTCCATCTCCGGTGACGGTAGTCCCCCTCGCAAATACACTGCCGAGTGTCAGTCAGAAATCAAACAGATCGGGTGACATGGCGGACACGTTCGAGCTGGAGCGCACACTGTTCAGCGAGAAGGGCGTGTGGTTCTACCAGGTGCCGGCGGGCCAAGTGACGAGTCTGGCGCCGCGCGCCGACGCGTGGGACCCGGAGCACCCGTTCCTCACGGGCTCGGCGCGCGTGCTGCAGAAGGGCGACGCGTGCTTCGTGGAGCTCTTCGAGCCTGCGGCTGCAGGTGCGGACGAGGCCGCCGCCCCCACGCTCTTCGCCCAGTGCCCGCTGCAGATCACGCGCGAGCTGGCGCTGGACGTGTACGTGCATGACTGCGTGGACTCGTCGCGCTACTTCATGCTGCGCGTGGAGGACGAGCAGAGCGGCCGACGCGCCTTCGTGGGCATCGGCTTCCCGGACCGCACGGCGGCCTTTAACTTCAAGGCCACGCTGCAGGACTACGCCAAGTACGCGCTACGGCAGCTGGGGCTGCAGCAGGGGGAGGCCGCAGAGTCTGGACAGGAGACTACCACAGGTGAAGGAGCGTCGCCCAAGAAGGACTTGAGTCTGCCGCAAGGATCCACCATCCGGATAAACTTGAAGACCAACGGCAGTGAGGAGGACGGGGAGAAAGCGCTGAGGCGACGACGGAGCAGCGGCGATCAAGGCGCTGTGAGTCCCGCCAAGGTGCCGCTGATCCCGCCGCCGCCTGGAGCTTCGCCCTCGTCGGCGGCGAAGGTGCCGGCGATTGCACTGCCGCCAGTCGCAGCGGCTGCTGCTGCTGTGGACGATGAAGACTGGGGCGACTTTACGTCGGCTTAAACAGAGGAGACCCAAGTTGGGCATGTTGCTGACACACGAGTTGATGCCCAAGCAGAACTTGAGTTTAGACATGAAAGAAAGCAATACCAGAAAACACCACTGTATGATATAGTTTCTGCTACACTTGCCTCGATTAAGCTTCACTGCGAGGTATTAGCCTTGTCGCGCGGGGGTGCTGACACTCAACACACTCACCAGCAGGTGTTTGGCTTCCTTTTCGTCAGCATCGAACACCCTCATCTTAGCCGAACAAGTTTCGATTCCAAGTAAAACCTTGCCGCGTTCTTCCTTACAGATACTCGCAGCTTTCGCGAACTGGCAGGCTATCGAACAAGCTCGCAATCATTTGCCCGGTCTTCGCACCCTGCGCCGCCATAAATACCACTAACTCTTGTGCATCTGCATCAGGCTTGAGGAGGAGCTCCTTTAAGCGGCCAGCGGCAGCCTTGGACCCACTAGAGCAGTGAGCTGCGTAAACAAGAGCTTCGTAGATGGTTTTCCACTGCTTGCGAGCACAGCTAACGCCTCCATGCTACCGACTTGGTCAAGCATAGCTCTGGTGACTTGAACCAGAACTGGTTCAAGCTCCGGATCATCGCGCTCGTCCGCGGAAAGGGCCGTGGCATCCTCCTGGCCATTAGAATTGCCATCTCCATCTTCGTCGGACTGTTGCGTCGATACGGAAGATTCCTTTTGACTGCTGCTACATGTAGCATTTCGAGTTTTTTTAGCACACATGATCTAGTACTCGGAATGCTGCTGGGTTCAGTGCCGCTAGCACATCCGACGCTGCACACCTCCGAGAAGCTTTGTGCCGACGGCGTTCGGACAATTGAAACCATACCTTCCAGGATCCGTAGTTGTCTTCGATGTACTGTCGCGCTTGTAGTATCGCCCGAGCTGCTGCCTCCACGTCGCAACAGCTCCGAGCGATACTACTACTACTACTACTACTAGCGCCCAGCTTGATGAAACTTTGGTGAAGCCTCGAAGCACACCTCGCTGACTGGAGACCAGGAAATCCAACATCATCAAAAGCACGAGCCAGCAGTTCCAACTCGTCCGTCGTCCAACGCCGATCACAGCCATCGAGCAGCCGACTTAACGTTGCGTACACGTCCTTGTCGAGCTTGGGGCTCTCCCCAGTCGTCTGCATCTCAGTATACTGCTCGACGAGCCGACACCACTTTTGCGTAATGGTCGTACTCGATTTCGGGCAAGTCTCACGAACATTCTGTAGATACCGGTCTTCATTGAAGCCGATGGTCGGATAAGTGACTCGCCAGGACACACGCACAAGACGCTTTCGCACCCAGCTATCAGCGCGAATTGCTCTGAGCGTGTCCAGGCCGCCATTTTTTCTGCACGTTGAAACTTGGGGAATGGCTTCTTGGAGACTGACCGCTACACCTCGTCTGCATTTATCACTGTAAGCAGGCGTCCCAGGATTGCCGAGACAATGGTATTCGCTGGATAAATAGCTACTGTGTGTATTACAGTTGGTAGTACTATTATCTCTTTCTGCACACTTTAGTCCACCAGTACATCCAGGAAATCACCGAAGGTGTTGAAAAGAGACGAGGCCTCCTCGCTGTCGCAGACTCGCGTCAGAAGCGATATGCCAGACTCGAGAATGGGGTTCAGCTCCTCGACTGAAGACGAGCTGCTGCCTTCACGCTCGAATGTCGCGTCCGTGAGCTCCGCGGGACCATGCGCAAACGGCTCGTCGTCGTCGTCCACGTATTCGAAGCGAGGGGTGCTCTCGTCTTTATCCGACTCCGAGTCTCTTCTCCCGGTTACGACATGGGCAACACCATCAACCACCTCGTCCGATACGTCAGCAACAAGTGCCGCAGCATCTCGCAGCTCAACGAACGACGGCAGGACGTTGTACGCCTCCTTCATCACATGAACGACCTTGGTGATACCCGTAGCGGCACTGACCGAGGCTCCTGCGTGGCGGTAGTTCTCTCCATCCAGCGATTCATGCAGGATATCACGACACAGCAAGAAAGCGTCGTGTGCTTCCTCACTGTTCACCGTCTCGTAGATCCACTTGAGCAGGTAGAACGCACTCTGCGGTCCCAGCACTTTCACTAGCATCTTCACTGTAGCTCGCGTTTCGTTGACTGCATCCTCCTCCGAGAAGCACCGCCCCATAGCAGGCACCAATGTCCTTAGCATCCGATACGACGGCACTGCAATAGCATGCGCCAGCACGTTCGCCGACGCATTGCCCGTGCTATCCATACCCTGCCACACGGCGTTCGACACCGAGGGCGGGATCACATAGCTCACGGTCCTCACCGACGCCCCCACAGCCCCCGAGATCGTGGACGCCGTGAACGACGCAGTGCACACGGCACCATGAGTAATCCCTCTAGCCACGTGCATCCCCGTCCTCGCGACGACTCCAGTGGACGCCACGACCGCCGACGTCGCCAGCTGATGCGACGTCGACACGGCACCTGCGATCTTCCGTCCACTGTAGGTAGCGACCCGCGTGGGGATCGCCACGGCCGTGGTCACGCCGCTGTGCACCAGCCGCACAGGCAGGAAGAGCAACTGGGAGACCACGCCGCTCTCCACGCGCTGCTCTGCCCCTGCCGCCGGTTGATCCTCTGCCGGATAAAGCTCCAGCACCTGCTCGCTGCCGCTGCTGAGGCTGCTGGTGGAGCTTGAGCTACTCCGAGAGCGCTCCCCAAAGAGGTCGGCGTCCTCCTCCTGCTTCGGCTCGTGGGCCGCCCTCGCCCAGGACTGCGCGATGCTGGCGCGCACGTGGTTCGTCAGGTGGATGGGGGCCGAGACCGCCACAGACGTCGCGTGGACGGCCGCCTTGCCCGCGACGACGTACGGGAACAGCACGAGGTTCGCGGCGGAGGAAGCGACGCCGAGCGTCGTCTGTAGAGCGGAGCGCTGCGCCTCTCGCGGAGCTTCGGGCGGCGACACCAGGTCCTCCATGGTCACGACAGTCTGCTGCTCGTCCTCGTCCGCGTCGCTCTCGCTCTCCGTGAAGGCCTCGCTCACGAGACACGCGCCATCGTCGTAGGCCATTGTGGCGCTAGCGTTAATGGCGGAATCATCCGTTAGACTTTGAAATCGGATAGAAGAGGTGACGAAGGCGACGCGACGCGACGATGGATCGACTAAAAGTACGGCATCGCGGCAACTTGCATGGCGATCTTGTGCAGTGCACTGCCTGCATCGTTTGCGGTGATCTTGCGCAGGGCATGGCGGTCGTTGGACGAAGCGCGCGGACGCGGCCCTGCCTTCTGAAGCGCCCGCCTAGTGCGCTCTGTTTGACCAGTGACGGTGCGATGGTTGCTGGCTCCAGCACGTGTCAGCGTCGCTGTCTGCATTGCTGAGGCTCGACCGCCTACACTGTATTATAGAGCTACACTGCTCTGTATTATTGAACTCTGCTGCTGGCCAACAAACCGCGTCGTGGCCTGGTCGCGTATGAATTCGCTCGAACGCTGCAGCAGTAGCCGACAACAGCAGCAGGTGGCCGTCTCGCTGGTCGCGCCGCCGCGCATATGCTACTGAGGTGAATCGCGCCCTCGTCACACTCACTCGGGCCCCGCCAGACTCGGCTCAAAGCCTTTGACCTCGACTCACCTTTGAGTCAAAGGTGAGTCGAGGTCCGCGCGCGCACGCGAGATTTGCACCTGCCACCATGAAGGCAACACTCGCCAGCCGACGGTTGGCGTGCACATGCTGCAGGCCACTTCTTGCCAGAAGCCTCATTCGTGTTGGCGTCGAGCCTCGAGGCGAGTGCGTGTTGGGTAAGCTTGGCCCATGCTGCAGAGCTGCGAGGTACGGATTCCAGGGTCCCCTAACCAGCGCTCCATACAAACGCCAAGTGACGAGGTGGTTTGACAAGGAGGGGAACACGCCGAGCTAGCAGGCACATCGGGCGGCGCGGCCCAGTGCTCGAGGCACAAGCCACACATTCACTGCATGGAATTACATGTATTGTTGCCAACAACGGCCGAAGTCTCGTTATCGCGCCCCAAAATGGCCTGCCTGACAAGCTGCGATTGGTTGAAAGCTGCCCGCGCCCATCCACATTCAAAGACGGCTTTGGAGAAGTTCCGGTTTAGGAGGGCGGCAGTCTTTGCGCAGGATCAAATACTCAACCCTATATGGTAATGCCAAATCGCGGGGGCGATCGGATGAAGAGCTCAAGAGCAATAGAGCCCGAAATGCCCGTACCGGGCTATAGCCGACGCGGTACGGGATGGCAATCCCTTCTCCAACAGTGCCCCCACGTCTGCGAGACTGTAATCTTGAAGCTGCTTCTCTCCCCTGTGGTCGCATCGCCCTTTGCTTTCCGCCAAAAACTGCTCTCCCCACCGCGCCATCGGATGTAAGAGCACACAACTTTTCGGTGCTCTTCCATCCGATTCCACTCCCCCCGTCTCTGTGCGCGCCTGCCGTCTCTCTTCTCTCTCAGTCCCGCCCGCGCCAGAGTAAGAAGGCCCCCGCGTCAACCAAGCAAAGGGCAGGAAGACAGAGGAGAGGCCGCCCTGTCGTCGCCGTCCCCGTTGTCGTCTCCCTCCTCCGCTCCTGCGACGCCGGGAGCCCGGGCGGCGCACATGCTGGACTCGCAGTCCTCCACGCACTCCAAGTCGGCGATGGGCTCGCCGCTCACGTCCAGTCTGGACGAGCAGGGCAGCACGCCCAGCGCCTCGTCCTCGTACTTCATCGAGGGCCCGTGGGAGCAGCGCAACCGCCGCTTCCAGAACGTGCTGCTCCACGTGTGCAGCTTCATCCTCATCCTCGAATTCGCCGAGCGCGTGAGCTACTACGGCATCAACCAGGGGCTCAAGAACTTCATGGGCAAGCTCGGCTGGTCGCAGGTCGGCTCCAACTCGCTCAAGAGCACGTGGACGTCCATCTGCTACCTGTCGCCGCTGCTGGGCGGCTACGTGGCCGACGAGAAGTGGGGCCGCTTCAAGACGCTCTGGGTCTTCGGCGTCTGGTACACGCTCGGCGCCTTCCTCGTCACGGTCTCGGCCCATCCCAAGTTCATGGAGCCCGAGCACGGCAACCACCTGGTCGCCAACCTGCTCTGCCACATGGGCCTCTTCGCCGGCGTGGCCGTGGGCACGGGCGCCATCAAGGCCAACGTCATCACCTTCGGCGCGGACCAGTTCGACCCGAACGACCCGAACGAGGTCACGCAGAAGGAGCACTTTTTCAGCTACTTCTACATCGTCATCAACCTCGGAGCCATCTTCTCGTACGGGTACCTGTCGGTGCTGTGTGTGGAAGGCACGGGGGCCATCTCCAAGGACTACGGGTACTTTGCCAACTTCTTCATCTGCGGAGGAGTCATGGTCTTCGCCTACGTGCTGTTCCTCTTCGGGTCCCCCAGGTATGTGCACTTCGCACCGCAGGATAGTGCGCTCACCAAGCTGTGCACGATCGTCATGGGAAATTGTGCCTTTAGCTACGAGGCGAGGATGCTGTACTACGGACTGATCGCATTCGGCGCGGCGTTCCCGCTCAATCTGTTGGCGTCCTTCCTGTCGGACTGGCTGTCGGTCGGACAGTACTTGTCGTACTTGGTGGTGCTCTGCTGCGCCTTCGGCATGTACGCGTGGATCCGCTACGGCATGAACACAGCGTACATGGACAAGTCGAAGGCGTCGAACGGCGGCAAGTTTAATGATGAAACGGTGGACGAGATCAAGATGGTGATCCGGGTGCTGCCTTTCGCGTCCTTCATGATCATGTGGGAGTGCGCGTATGACCAGCTGGATGCCAACTTCCAGTCAATTGCTCAGCAGTGCGACCTTCGCGTCGGCGCCGACAACGAGAGCGACTACGACGCGATTCAGATCCCCGGTGCTAGTCTAGGTATCTTCGATCCGCTGACGATCATCTTGCTGATCCCTGTCCTGGACGGGTTCGTGTATCCGCTGTGGGGGGAAATCTTTGGACGGCCTCCGAGTGCCTTTGGTAAAGTGCTTACAGGGCTCATTGTGGCAATGCTGACGATGGTTTGGTCCGGGTTCTTCGAAGTCATTCGACGAAACAGTGGCGAGATCGTGTACCTGGACGTGAACGGCACACTGCAGACCATCCCGAACAATGGCTCTAGCGAACCGATGAGCCACACGTCCTGGGCATACGCAATCCCGATGTATGTGCTCATTGCTGTGGCTGAATGCCTGATCAACGTGACAGCCTACGAGCTGTTCTACACAGAGGTGCCTGTGTATCTTAAGAGCACATGTCAGGCTATTAACCTGTTCATGGTCGCCATGGGAAGTAATCTCACGTCGACGTTCACGCTGCTCTTCGAGCACTACATCACGAACGACCTCAACGACGGCCATTTCGAGTACATGTACTGGACGCTGGGTGCGCTTAGTCTAGTTAACATTATCGCCTACGTGACGGTCATGCAGTGGATGGAGTTTGGAATGGTGCGCTTCGACGCTGACGACGAGTTGCTCGATGGAGCCGTATTCGACAGTCATGGAGTGGACATCACAAGCATCCAGAGGCACTCGTCGTTCGAGAGCATTTCCTTGTCTCGAGGGTAGCCGTGTGGCTGAGTCCTTGTTTCGCGCGAACAAACGCAATGGTGGTCTGTCGATACGATTATTATGGGTAGGGTGAATAACAAGTTTTTTTGCAAGCTGGTGTTCGGGTTTGTTCGGGTTCGTTTTGCAGTGGTGGAGATTTGGATATGTTCGCAGGAAACGCAACGCCATGTTTGGAGTTTCGACCGTATTTAGGCTATGAGCGACCTGTCGGTTCATAGCGAAGACCTTTGTTCCGGCGTGGCCGTTCATGGCCAGCAAGAAGGCCCGTGTGCGAAAGGCACACGATGGGATCCGCTTGAGCTCGCTATCACCAGAGAAGCGAGGTCCCGGCCCGACGTGGGGACAACCGCACACCGTAGATGAGCTTGCAACGGTCTTCGCCTACAAGGAAATTCCAGTTGAAGTGCTTGCTGGTACCGACCTAGACTTGTCGGTAAGTCTTCACTGGAAAAGTGTCTAGTCGTGTGGTCAAGTACCTAAACTTGTTTTCATTTTCGTAGGTCTGGTCTGTGGCGGCGTCCGATGCATGCTTGATGAAACTCTCTCGCAGTCCTGGCATTTCAGAGCTGCCAAGCCCTCCACGGCTCCGGCTTCAATCCAACCAGCTAGCCGATTTGCTTCCGTCCACTTTGACGGCTGCAACTGCTATGGCTCTCAAGGACGCATCGATCGTTGCGCTACCGAAGCGACAGCCGATCGTTCGAATCAACCTTTCTGGTGCAGATCAGGTGCGAACGCTTGCCATTTTCTGTTTAGTATCTATCGACTGACGCTGACGTTTGCTGGTAGATCACGGACAAAACTGCGCATCTGATTGCCACTGCCTGCCCCGAACTGAAGCATCTCAACCTGGAGCGGGCACTCAAGGTGGGTATTCATGTATAGAGATGGCTGCTCGCTCAACTGAACAAGCGCAATCGACATGTTCCTTTCAGCTGACAGATTCTGGCATTCTCCACATCGTGAGCTGCTGTCGCAGTCTCGAGTCACTCAATCTCAGCTACGTCGCAGCATTGCAGAGTCCTGCTCTCAGCTGCATCGGAGAGCTACGACTCCCACTACGGTGTGAGCAGTAAAACGCGTCGTGTTCCGGGCATGCTCTCTCTTTTTGTTATCCTGACAATGTTTCGTCTGCATACTGTGTAAACAGCACTTGCGATCGCTGGTTGTATTCGAATTCCGGATTATTCGCTTGTGCGTGTCTTCCAGGCGTGCTCTACGCTGGAGTCGCTCGACCTCTCGTTCTGTGCGAGTGTGACCGACAATGTTTTGCTGTCCCTGGGCAAAAATTGCACCAAACTTCGGCAGCTGAAGCTTCGAGGCTGCCGTCAAATTTCCGATACCGGTGTGGTGGCGCTTGCGAACTCTGGCGGTGTCAACAGTCTGGTGTTGCTGGATTTGGCGCGCTTTGATCTGCAGTACAAGTTGAACGACATCTCACTGCTGGCGTTGGCGGAAAACTGCTTAGTGCTCCAGACACTGATCCTCTCAGGCTGCGATATGGTTAGCGACGTTGGGATGGATTGGCTGACCTCTGGTTGTAATGCGTTGAGCCACCTCGATGTTTCAGGGTGCACAGCTCTAACGGATCTATCACTGCGTGCAATCAGCGAAAACATGCTTCAGCTCAAGCATCTAAATATTCGGCGCTGTGGTAGGATATCGGACCAGGGCATTCGTCAATTGTCTTTGGGCTGTCCAGAGCTTGCGTACCTGGATGCGGAGGGGCTTCCACTACTCTCGGACTTGCACAGCGCTCCTAGTGGCGCCACTCCAGGCATTAACGACGTCTACCGACAAGGCATCGCCGCCCTGGCAGCTGGGTGTCCCAAGCTGCGGCATCTAGATCTGTCTAATTGTGCAGCGATTTCAGATGGAACGCTGCATTGTGTTGCCACCTCATGCTCCGAGCTTTCGTCATTGGTGCTTGCAGGGTGCTATCGTGTTACGGCCGTCGGCGTGAACGATGTCCTGACCCACTGCAGCAAGTTGTCTTCGCTTAACGTGGCGGAGTGCGATAGAGTGACAGATCAAGCATTTCTTGGCTGTCACCGGCATGGTCAACACCAGCAGCACCAACCAACTTCGTCGGTTAAGGTGAATTCGTCGGGAAATGCGTCCAACCAACTGCACGTTCTCCGTCTGCGCGGCACACAAATCTCAGATGTGACCCTCAAGTGGATCAGCAACTACTCGCCGTTGCTCCGTGAGCTCGACGTCTCAGGCTGTGCAGGGATCACTGACATGGGTCTGTTGGCACTCACTGGGTCAGCGATGGCTGCAACTCTGCGGAGTCTGTGGCTTCGCAGCGTGGTGGACATTACGGAGACCGGCGTATCGTGGCTGGCGGAAAAATGCAGGAAGCTAGTGTTGCTGGACCTGACAGGTTGTCCGAAGGTCCGCTCGTTCTCAATCAAATCTCTCGCGTCGTCCTGGAAGTTCGCAGTCTACACTAGCAACGACCAATTCAAAGGAATGGCTCCTCGACACCGCGCAGAGGACTGGCTATTCATCGAGGAGTATGGCAACTGCTGGCGAGCTGCGATTCATATCCAATGCATGTATCGAGCTCGTGTGGCTCGACGGATCGCGCGACAGAAACGAGAAGAGCGCTTGATCTTATGGGTGGCCACACGCTTGCAGAGTGTATACCGCGGACGCCAGGCTCGAAGGTACGCGGTCATTTTGCGTATTCAATTCTACAAGGAGACTGAGGCTGCCACGAAAATTCAACGAGCGTATCGCCAGCTCTTGGCGAGGCGAGAAGCCGAGCGTTTGCGCGAGCTCCACCGCCAAGCAGAAATGTTGCGGGTAGCGAAAACTATTCAAGCGTCCTGGCGGAGAAAGAGACTGCGAGAGAGGCTTCAGGGTCGACACTTACGCCGTTTAGCCTACGAGGACAAGTTACGACGCAGTGCCATTCGCATCCAGCGGCACTGGAGAGGCAAGAAAGGACGGGAGCGGACAAGTTTGCTCCGTGCAGCGAAGCTAGCGAGGGACCGCGAGGAGTTTGAGGCAGCCAGACAATTGCAGAGCATTTATCGTGTTCGTGTGGCACGTCGAGCGGCGAATCTCAAGCGCGATGAAGTGAAGAGCGAAGAAAAACGACGAGTACGAGCTGCCAGGACGTTGCAGGATCATATGCGGAGACACCAAGCAAGGAAAGAGCTTCGTGCAGTGCGCGCTTACGTAGCGGAAGTGAATGGTGCTGCGACTCGAATTCAAAAAGGTTGGCGCGCGAAGAAGAGGTACCAGGCCAATCAACTTATCGTCATGGTGCGACAGAAGAAACATGAAAACGATGCGGCTGTAAGGCTTCAAACTGCTTGGAAGCGCCGAAAAGCACGGATAGAGGTGAACTTGATGCGGGTGGCGAGAGATTTGCAGCAGCAAAAACTGGTCGATGCGGCGTTGATGGTGCAGACGAATTGGCGGGGTCGTCATGGTCGGTTGGAGGCCCAAGTGCTCAATCAAACAGCTCTGGACAAGATCGCGCAGCTACTGAAAGTTCAGAATCACGCTGTCACGCTGGTCCAGGCGCATTACCGAGGATGCAAGGGACGAGAAAAATATCGAGAAGCTCAGCTCAACAAGAAGAAGCGGTGGAAAGAGATCATCCGTCCTGAAAACGGCGAAAAGTTCTACTACGTAAGTATGGTGATCAAGGTACACTCGTTGTTTTTGCTCGAGGCTGATCGTGTCTCTTTGCCAACCTTGCAGAATCGAGTCACCGGTGAGGTGCGTTTCCGACGGCCTCAAGACGTGCTGGATCTACAATCCAAGCCTCTTTGCGAAAACTGCGGTGCGATTAGAGCGATTCGCCGAGTATTTGAAGCCGACCAGCACGTGATAACGAACGCTCATTGCTCTGTTCTTGCAGAGTCTCTGACGGTGAGCGAGGCGGCGATGGAGTGCAAGGACTGCGGTGAAATGTTTTGCGGCGTGGTAAGTCCAAAGTATTTATCTTCGCGTCAACCTACAACATCTGAAGTTCCACTTCGTGTACGATGTGCTTACTTAGTGCTGGGCCAACGTTCACTCGGGTGGTCGACGGAAACTGCACGAGTTCCGAGCGCTGTACGACTACTACAACCGCCGCGTGGACTATGGCGACTGGGAGTTCCCGTCCCGTTGGCCGTCGGAGATCGAGCAGGACGAGATGGACGGCTGGGGGTACCGGACGCACCCGCGCCGCCGCCCGGATGACGTGCAGGGCGTCTGGGAGCGATACGTGGACCCCGACACTAGGCGCGAGTGGTTCTACAACCGCGAGACGGGGGAGAACTCGTACGTCGCACCGGAAGGGTTCGTCCTGCAGTCAAGCGGCGCCGAAGCTCCAGCCGCGACCGAGTGGATCAAGTACTTCGATGAGACGCAGGGCGTGCACTACTACTTCAACACCAAGACGCAGGAGAGCACCTTCGATCGGCCGGCGACCTACGCGACGCCGCGCCTCTCGCCGTCAGCAACAGCCACCCCACTGGTCAGCGCGGCGCAGGACGGCTGGGAGAAGCACGTGGATCCGCAGAGCGGCTACCCGTACTACTTCAACCGTTTGACGATGGAGAGCGTGTTCGCTCGGCCGATGGGCTTCGTGACCGTGCGCGAGGAGGGCGCCGGCCAGCCTCCGGGCTGGGCCAAGTACTTTGACGCGGCGAGCGGCAGTTATTACTACTTCAACGCGCAGACCAACGAGAGCCGCGCGGAGCGGCCCGACGCGTTCGCCACCCCGCGAATCTCGGCGGCGGAGGCTGCTGCTGCTGCTGACGGAGGAGGCGACGCCGGCCTGGCCGAGTTCTACGACCCCGTCACGGGCAAGGCGTACTATTTCAACGCGAAGACGACCGAGTGCCGGCAGGCGTCCGCGTCCATGTGAAGCGGTGTTATCCGGCGGCGGCAACACTGGCCGCGAGTGGCGAAGGATTTTGCGCAGGAAACGACGCGCTGCTTCTCCTATGCAACGCCGAGGAATGGTCCAACTACGCGGCCGACTCGCGCTTGTCACGGAATTCGCTGCGCGTTGCGCCTTCAGCCGAGCAGTGAATGCGACAAGAAGACGGGGGTCGTGCTCGGATTTACGGGACGCTTGGCAACGAGCAGAGATCGCCTCCGAGGACTCCACCATATTTATTTCGAAGGGAAAATGTCCAAAGAGGTATGAATTCGCATCTTAAATGCCAAACGTGTATGAACCGGTTAAGCCTAACCCACACCGAGGACCTCGGTTTTGGTGCATTCACCTTCATACACCTACAGTCACAGAAACTTAGAATGTGCAATCAGCTGAGCAAGGTGCTTGGTCATGGTAGTGCAGTGCACGGTGCACNGTGGCACTGGTCCACGTGCAGCGGAGAGAATGCTCGCAGCAGCGCCAAGTTGCGCGTTGCCAAATCGGCGAGGCTGTACATGTTGCTGCGCGTACGGTAGGCACGGTACATCACTCGCTTCTGAAACACTGATGCTGGGAAGCTGATCGGCGCGCTGGTGTGCATCCCCATGACCGCGAGCGAAGTCCCCGCGAGCTTGGTTCTCTTGAAAGACCAGCTGCGTATGACTGCGGCGCATGACATGGTTGCCAGTCGACTGCACAGTTTCTCTCGATTGGTGCGACGTGCAACGCGACCGCTAAACAAAGTGAACGTGCGCACCTAGCGCCACAAACCTTCCTTCACCGCAGCACCGTTCGAGTCCACCTTCCGCTTATCATCATCTCCAGTGGAATGACTTCTTNGACGACCACTAGAGTTGGTGCCATCGCGGATACACACACGTCCAGTCACTTTGTCTATGTAATCATACATCTACAGGCATTAAGTTATCATATGGATACCGCACACACGTACTGACACAGCTTTACACGCTTGGCATTTAAGATGTGAATTCATACCTCTTTGGACATTTTCCCCTCGCAAGTCGCATGTTGGAATGTTTTTGTTGCACTGACGGCGTACACTGCTCGTGCAATTGGAGAAGCTCCAACCAGTGCAATGCCATAGAATGAATGCCAGACGATATAAAAATAATGCTCTAATGAAGCGAACGCCGCCGCGGACGAGGCTGCGGTCGCCTCGTTTGAGATCCACGTAACGTGCCGAGGATCAAACGCTACAGATTGGGGCCATCGGCTCGTTGTGCAGGCACAGCAATGTACACAGCAAGCTACATGTATGACCTCTGTAATCCTGAAGAACGCTACGTCGGCCCACAATCATGAGTTAGGTCGGTCTCACGTTTTTTTCCTGTCGCTTCTGCTTCATGACCAACATCCTCAACTATGTTGTGGCCGAGTTCGTGTCATTCCGGAGCTCGGAGTGAATGATAATCGTGCGTTCTCAACCAATTCCTGTCTTCCTGGTCTCTATCGACACCATTCTGCAGTTATTTCTCACAACGTCGCCTTCCAAATGAGAGACGTCATCGATCCAAAGAAACTCTGACTTGCCGGTGTTGTCACTGTCGCACTAGTGTTCTCATCTCTTGAGCGTCTGCTACGCTTCCATTTGTGTGCCAGCGTCAAAGTCCATGCTGACTTGGGTGATCATGATGTTTGCAGATAGTTTCCACCTCATTCTCGCGCTGCCATTCTTCCAACTTCGCTACTGTTGATCAAGTCCCGCTTTCTTCTTCTTCTGGTATGGCGGGTGGAAGTCTTGAGGCGAACCAGCACTTGCGTGTACTACTTTGGTCGGAACACGAACAGATACGCTGTAGTCTGCGCCCAATTGCCATGGGGAGGAACCTGTGCCCTTGGTGACACTGCCGACTACACACCCGACAAAGCGGGGAAATGTGACACGTTTCACACTGTACGAACATGCCCAGTACGCTCCGCGTCGTGGTTTGCGAGCTTTTACACAGACACAGCGAAACTACGACGCACAATAGGATCCGTTAGCGTAGCACCCGTTATTTGCGCAGAACTCATCGTGTACCTTTAGTGTTGTGTTCCTCGTGGCTCATGGCTGGTGCAACGACTCCTAACGGGAAATTCCTCCATCGATCAACTTGTCCGTCTGTGCAAAAGATAACAAAAAGTTGATGAGTAAAAGCTCTCTCTCTCTCTCTCTTAGATGACGTACAGATACGAAGTTGAGCCAAAGCGTGATACGATCCAACTGAGAGCTGGGTGGCGAAACTGCTGCTCGGAATGCTGCTAGGTAGATCGACACTCCACGGCACATACGTTGTGCGTCCGTCGGCTCGACAGGTTTTCCCATAGCGAGCATCGCCCCACGTGAACACCTCGCCATCGCCTAGAGACAACACCACGGTTACAGCTGCCAATCGCGTACAATGAGATTGCTGAAACTTTACTACGTACCCGTGAGTGCCGCAGAGTATTGCGCCCCGGCGCCAATGTCTGCGACGTGGACATTCACAAACTCATCGAGGAATGTAGGCATGTCAACATGATCGACACTGGAGGCAATTCCTAACTGACCCAGCTCATTGCCTCCAAACGCGTACAGGAAGGTCCGTGCTCCAGCACGGCACAAAACCAGCGTGTGATCTGCCCCAGCGGCTGCCTTGACAGCTCCTAATCCCCGAAAAAACGCATTCTCACACGGAAGTCGTTCGTTGCTCGAGCCACCCAAGCCCAAGCACCCGTGTTTTCCTCGTCCCCAGACCACCACAACGGTGCGTTCCATAGCTAGAGTCTCCTCATGGTAGTGAGAGGATGGCGATCCGTTTTCTTCATGTTGCTTTGATGAAACCCTTGGAACGAATACGCCGACCACGTGATTCGTTCCAGCCGAAACATCAATCGCGACGTAGTCTTTCAGATCTTCGACTCGAGCGGGGGTACTCACGTCAGCCACTTCGCCGTTCCCAAGCTGTCCGAAACATCCACGACCCCAAGAAAAAACTGCCCCATCGATGGTGATCGCGACTACGAAGTGGTTTCCAGCGGAGATTTTGACGATGGGATGGCCAGCCAAGCCTTCCACTAGTCTCGGTGTTCTCTCAACGATAACCGCCTTTGGCGGTGACTCTCCGTCTTGATCCTCTTCCTCATTGACTTCCTCTCCATCGGGGTTTCCGCCTTCGATACTTGCGTCGGGGCTCCCTTCATTACCCTCAGTATCTTCACTGAGCAATGCAACAGCATGTTCTTGTTCCAGTTCCTCCCCATGACCCAGTTGCCCGAAGATCTGCGTTCCCCATGAGTACATACGCCCTTGATCTACAGCGTCAAAGGGATCAAAGTGAGCGAAATACTACACAACCTGCCGACCAATGGGCTCTTAGCGATCAGCTCACCATCCAGTGCATACGCTGCGAGGTGTCCAGCTTCCACTGCAACGACGTTAGCGTTACTTGGTAGACGTTCTTCGCCCTCCAGCTTCACCCCGACAGGTTTCCACATGTTGCAGCCATCTTGCTTCATGAACAAGCGTCCTGACTGGAAAACTCGATTGTCATCTGCACTAGCAAGCATCAGGTACTGCAAAACAACCGAGAAATAGCGGTAAATGTACACTCAAATCAACACGTACCCGTGAGAAAGAGGCTCAATCGGTTCCCTGCCGACACAGCTCGAACAATAGCGCGTCGAAAAATGGCCAACCTCTTCATCTCCACAACGCGTCGAGTGTGGTTGTGTCCCAGCGCGCCGTCCGTAGATCCATAACCCCATGAAACGGGTCGCGTTTCCTGGGAAGCTTGGCGTGCTGCCTCAAACATGGTGCTAGCAACGCGATACGATTCTCCGAGCGTAGTTCCTGGAAACCAAGTCGTGTTTGGCCCTAGAGGCGGCAACCCGTCTGTCGGTGCAAGACCCTTGAACGATTCTCGCTCGAGGAACGATGTCTTCTCATGGTACTTCGGTCTACGCACCGCTCGTTTCCTTGTTCGCTGCACGGGTGTAGCTGGACGCGGTTCCTGGGCCTGGACGATGGTCACCGATTGAAGTCGAGACGGCTCTGAAGTCGCATGGGTTTTCGCAGTTGATCGTTGCTGGTTCTTCGCCGTCGGAGACGCAGCTTTCGGAGACGAGCGAGGCATCAGGACAGGCAGCCAACTTGGACTTGTATCCGACCGTTCACTGCAGAGCGTCGCCACCCCACCACCAACCGAACTGTTCGAAGCGCGTCTTCATTGAGATTGGGAATGCCTACGACACTTCTAGTCTTCAGCATTCGGGGCGCTTAGTTGAATCGGAGACAGCATCTGGTGCGGAATCTCGTAGATCGGAGACGCCCCGCTCACTCTGCGAACGTCGCAGAGCAACGTGAACAGTCCGAAAGCGCCGAAGAGCAATTGAACTGCTCCGAGGGTGATCGCACACGTGCCGAGCAGCGAGTAATTGTCGTGCGCGACGCGAAGCAGCTCCGCACGACACCACTCGCGTCCTGGAACGGGACAATGGGCTTCCGACGTTGTCCTCACACACTCGGACACTCGCGTGGAGCAGTACCTGCCCCCCACAGCGTTCACGTCTTCCACTGCAGCTTGTAGAGAGGAATCCCATGAAGAACGAGCGCCGAGGTAACCTTGAATGCTGCTGACTTGGTCGTATCCGCAGCACTTGAGTTCATTCTGCGTGTCCCGCCACGCCGAGCTGCTCTTCGCGACGTGAGCGTGCAACCGCAAGATGACTTGCGTCTCCAGGACCACGACCCGATCGCTTGAGAAATCTTCTTCTTGTGCCAGCTCAACAACGTGGACGAGCGACAGCGCCATCGCTCCAGCAACGACCACAACAATGGCTCCGATGGTCCCTAGAACGATAAACTACAGGCAGACAAAAGCGTTAGCAAATCAATCGTACACAAGTCGAACGGGGGGGAAATGAGTACGTACCATTCCAAGCGAGTAGTTGCGTCGCCCCTCCGTGACGATTTCCCGATGATGAAGCATCCCGTAGAGACCGAAACACGAAGCAAAGGTGATCGCTAGTCCGCCATACGCTGCCAAGTTGAATGGCAAAGTGGAGGCCAAGTTCCCACCGTCCTTGAAGTACATCAGGTACAGCACGAGGCAGGCCAAGATCACACCGAGTATGATCGCCGCCACGGTCCACACGTACAAGAACGTCTCCACGAGTCGGGAGACTGGGAAACCCGCAGCAGCATCGCTCAGTCGAGCGAGTCGTGGCACCTCTTGGGGCTGTCGAGTCGCACGTGGCGGCGAGAGCACTCCTCGAGCTGGAGTGGGTCGCTTCAGGCGAAGCTGGGGCAGCACCTGCCCTGCGGACGTCGCATTCGAATCGTGCTGAGCTGCCGCTGTCATCGTACTAATGAGCTCCAGTAGCTGTAATGCCCAAGTGAGAAGTTTCGTCCAGGTTCTTGACTGTGCTTCTCCTCGCCTTGCTGTAAGTCACACGTAGCTATTTTCGAGAACACAAAAGAGGTTGTTGAAATGAATAACGCTATTCATTCGATGAGAAAGAAGGCCAAACCGATGGGTGGGGGACGACCACCACGAACAAACGGGGACAATTCAGCAGTACTCGAGCTTCCGAGTAATAGCAACAGCATGATACGCTCCTGTGAGAGAGACAAAACCACAAGCTTAGCACGCCGTCAACAAGAAAAATAGCAATTCGAGATGCTCCACGTACCGCAAGCGATTTGAGAGAAGGCGAATTCACCCAAAGCGCCGATCTTGGTAACGCGTGCGTCTTCAACATCTAACGGGGCGCCATTTCCTGCTGCTGGCGAGCCCCACAAGAAGATGTGGCCTTGGTCCGTGCACACCGCTGAAGTGAAGGTGCCGCAAGCGATACCACGGATCCCTGCGCTCGTCGGAACGCGGATCTGCTTCGGAGAGAGCACTACCATATCCTGCGCGGTGATGTGCTCAACCCCCAACTGGCCAGCTGCAGCGTCACCCCAACCGTAAAGCACGCCGTTATTCGTAGCTGCCAGCGTGTGGTAACTTCCACACGCAATGGAGGTCACGACGGATGTGTCACTCGTTAGGTTTTCTCCATCGAACGCTGTTGTCCATGGCCCTTCAACGAGTTTCGGCTCCAAGCAGTTGTCTCGGATGCCGTGACCCAAAGCCCCTGAACTGCCGAATCCCCACGTGAAGACGTCGCCCTCCCTGCTTAAAGCGCACGAGTGGCATTCGCCAGCGTCGACCGCAGCAATCCGGTAACCCTCCAAGCCTTGAACCAGGAATGGCAGCTCCTCGTCCGTCTCGGAGCCATTTCCTAGACGTCCACCGAAGCCAGCGCCGAACGCGAACACCCTCCCCTTCCTCGTCAGTGCCAGTGTGTGTTCCCGTCCGCAAGCGACAGCAGCAATGTTGTTCAATTCCACACGAGACGGGTACAGACTGCTGCCGGTCTCGCCTGTGCCGAGGCGGCCAGCTTCACCCCATCCAAAGCCGAACAAGTCGCCACTTGCTGTCACTGCCATCGTGTGTTCACGCCCACAGGACACGTCCACAACGCCACCGACTGCAGCGCCTTCAGCAGCTATGAGACTGGAAAAATACACCACAGGCATGGGATCGGTGCACTCCTCCTCAGTGCCGTGCCCCAAACGACCGCATTCGCCATGGCCGAACGTATACAAGTGCCGATCGTCGGTAATCAGGGCCGTGTGACGGTAGCCACACGCGATTTGGACAACCCGACGCAGTGGGGGAGGGAACGAGACCATGCTGACTGAAGACGCAGCATTCTCCGTGGTTGGGCGCAGGGAAAGTGTTCCAACTCGAGCTCCGTTGCTGATATGGGCCTCTTCGTCCAGTGACAATCCCAGTGGTTTGCCCCAAGCCAAGGCAAGTCCTGGCACGGGTCCGTCGTCAACGATATCCGCACGATAACTTGTCATCCGACTTGAGATCTCTTCGTTGTTCACAAGCGCGTCTCCCGCAACAAGCAACGAGTTGTTGGCGAGCGGGGGTAAGAAGAAGCACTCAATGAACCAGAGCGCATCCCCTCGTGAAGAATAGATCGAAGACGGCATCGACGAGTCTCCCGGGTTGAAGCTGAAAGAAGTTGGATACTTCTCTGTCCATGACGCGTCGGAGTGCATCGTGCCATTACCTCCGCTGTCCCAGCTGCTCGTAGGACTCAATGGATCTGAAGGCGGTCGGGAAGCGAACCCCATTTCGCACAGCACTGCTCTCGTTGCGGCTACAGCGACTGGATCTCGTCGCATGGCCTCAATTCGGCGACAATAGGCATCCACATTCGGCATGACGGACATCCACGATTGCTGAGATTGCTGGCGCTGGAACTGTTCTCGCAGGGACAAGACCGAGAGGTCCTGCGTATCATTCTTCACCTCACGGTTATCGGTCGAGTACTGGATTGAGTACACTGGGTGCGATGATGAACCCTTGGCGAATTGAGAAGGATTAGCAGGTCGGTAGAAGAACCTCAACCACTCTAGAAGCTCCTCGGACTCTTCCATCGCCTTCGCCAGCTCCTCGCCAGTGCTTACAAGCTCAAGACAGCGCAAGGCTAGTTTGTACTCGACCGGGAAAAGCGCTTTGCTCGAAGCCATCCGCAGGTAGGCGAAGTTGCAGTGCTCTTGGATAATGGTCGATGTCCTAGTGTTTCCTGACGGGTGATACGAAGGAGTCGCAGCCGCACGAAGTGCCAAGCTCAAATGCGCTCGCACCGCCGTCAGATCTTGCCAGGACTGGATAGCCTTCTCCAACCGTGTAAGCTGTGGATGCGCCAGACTCTGCCGGAAAATCTGCGAGAGTGTCCGATAGTATTGAGTCCACGTCGTAAGCTCTGTGCACGTGCCCAGCTTACTTTTGCTTGCACGTTGGTCCGTGCCGTTCAGGATCGGCAATTCGGGCTTCAGCGCCTCAAACTGTACGCGGAAAAACTGCAAATGGCTCCAAAGCAGGCCTTGATGGATCCGCATCGCAAGTTTCGGGTCGTCTTCTTCGTAGTTGAACGTCAGATCGTCTTCAGTGCGCAGGAAAGGCACCGAAACGAACCGGTTCTCGAGCAGCTCGGGCAGAATTGACTTGGTCAATCGAGCCTGGAAAACGTGCAGCAGGCTGCTGAAAAGGATGGGCGGGTTCACCTTGAGAAGATCGCGGTACTTGTCCAGGCAGGAGCTCAGTGAGTTGACCACTTCATTTTGCGCCTTCGGGTCCATCGCGAAGCTCGTTGAAAACACCCCCAGCGAGTACATGATCGGGCCATCGATGTCCCAGAACTGGTCTCCAGAGCACTCTCGAATGGGGCACTGGTCACCAGGAAGGTTCTTGTGGAAAAGTCCGTGCATGATGGAGTCTATGAACTTGATCAAGCGGGACTTCCGAGACTTCCAGCGACTGGTCTTCCCTGTATCTTCGTGGAGCATGCGGTAGCGGAACAGGTTCTTCGCCAGTCGGGCAATGATCTCGCTGGCAACAAGCACCCGAACACCAAGCTGGTCACGACTGCTGAGATACTGGAACACCAGTGGCAAGAAGCGAACGTTGACTCCTCCCTCTCGCATCGCCTGACGTAGATGCAGCGTATCGATGACATACGTGCCTGCGTTACTGTCAGCCAGCCCACCTGCTCCTATCGTCTGAGCCATTGAGCTTAGTGACGACATTCGCCTGCGCAGTCGGGGCTGAGACATCGGTTCAAACTCTGTGCGCTGGAAGGTGGACGCCGACGATGACGAGAAAACGTCTTCAGGCCGAGGCATCGACGACATCGTGTTCGACCGAGTCAAGCGGCTGCGCGATATGCTCCACTGTGACTGACTCCAGGTCGGTGCCCTCGGTCGCCCTGTCATTCCAAACCCAGAAGTCCTAGAATCGGAAGTGTCTCCGAGCGTAACGAGCTGTGCCGCGAAATCCTTTATGTGCTGCACGAACAGCTTCTTTACTCCGTCTTCGTATTCGCGCGCCACCTGTACACCCGTGTCGACTGGACGAGCGTGTCCGCTTTGGCTACGAGAAAAAGTCGGGCTGGATGCTGCTAAGGCGAAGATGGCGCTGTTCTTCTTGATCCCTTGCAGCTTCCGGACGAGCTGGTGAATGTCCACATCGTGCTTCATTACAAAGGCCTCAGGCAAGTCCAAGAGCAGCTTACTCTTCTCTGTGTGAACCGTGATGAGAATGTCACCAGTCAGCGGTTGGCTCGCGTCCCTACCGGTCTCCAGCAGAAATTCCTTCGCAGCCAAGTTTTCTACTGAAGAAACGCCATTGTCTAATTGGTAGTACGCAAGATCCAAGTACGGAATCCACTGTGGCTCCTTCGTATGCACCAGCTCCTTGACGTCGTGGGCTGACAACATCTCAACCCGGCTAATACCGTCGCTCACCCCATGCATTACGCGAATCAGTACTCCATGAACCATTGGCGAACGCAGGGAGTTTACCAGTACGTTGTCATAACGCGGATGTACCCTCACCAACGTGGGCGCGACATTACCAGGGAACTTCCGAACAACTAGCTCAGGTAGCTCTTGGTACGGGAAGTGCCGCAGCATCTTGGCTTCTCGAAGCGCCATGCTTAACCCTGCAAGATCACGGCTGTCTATCGATTCGAGCGTTGACCGTTCGCCTCGTAGTGGCTCCGCTATCGCCACAACACTCACGCCACGGATGGAAAATGCAGAAACCAGTGGGAATGACGGGAGCTTCGAGAGTACCGCCCGCAGAGAAGGCGGCAGCTTGCCATTTTCTGATGCGCTTTCCGACAGGAACAGTTCAATGAGCGAACGGAACTTGGCAAACAGCGCCGTCTCTTTCGCCAGCCGCTTGTGTCCTTGCCAGCTCTTGGAGGCAAACTCCAAGTGGATACCCGCAAGTGTCATCTCGTCCACATCATCGCGCCTCGTGTACGCACCCCCCACTCCAAGATCGCTGTCATTGCCTTGGATAGATGTGAACGTGGAAGAGAGAGATGACGTCGACGCCGACGATACCAAGCTTAGTTGCGGCGCTTGATTAGCCAGCGCAGTCAGAGAGAAATCCCTTTGCCTGCCTCCTCCACTCAGGGCAAAATCACTCGCCGCTCGCTCAAATGATTCAATCCGAGCGAGACCTTGCGCGTCGCGCTGTTGCACCGACGAGAAGAAGATTTCTGCCAGAAGCTCACTGAACAGCTCGAATTGCAACCAAATCTAAAACGTCAAGCAAGTAAATAAAAAAACGATCCGATTACGACCAGCAATCAGTTGAAACACTGAAACGCACCGTATGCAGCCGCCTTAGCCGTCTCTGACGAGCAGCAACCGGTTCTCTGTCGTTTTTCAACGAGCTATCCAAACACCCCGATAAAACCTCGTCAGTATCGTCCACACTCCGCAGCAACAAGCCGCATCTTCTCACCGCAGACAAAAGTTCCATTCACTGAACCAGTCCCTGTCCGCCATCGCCGGCACCAACTCCCGTCGGTCCCGTAAATTCAACGTGAGCATGCGTCTCAAGTTCGCCATCCACGCTCGTCGCCCAGCACTGTTCTCATCTGCACGGACCACGACCCCATCAGCACCAAAAACTCTCCTCCCAAACCCTGCACCAAAAAAGTAAAAATAAAAAGCCTACCAGCAGCCTCCATCATGCCGCTCAACCATAGTCGAGCATCTTGCACCGCTGGGAACCCGATCGCCACCTGCGTCGGCCCGCACTGCAGCTCGAAGTAGTAATACCCGTTGGTCTGCGCGATCGTGGCAGCAAATGTCGCCTAAATCAATCAGTAGAACATAAAATAATTATTATTAGTCCTCGACCCCTCGACCGTGGTCCTGCCTGAGGTCAGGCCTCACCTTGACCAGGTCGATCTCCTTGGTCTTGCCCCTAGAGGAAAACACGACAGTTAAGTAAATAATAACATATCATGAATAAATAAGTAAAAATCCTGTAAAATAACTCACCCATCCGCTTTTTTCTTGTATAGTAAAAACCCCTCCGATGTCACCACAGCCGCTCTAAAAATGTATCCCAAGGGTCAGACTCCCTCTCCGTTGTGCTACCTACGCCATAGCAGGCAAGTACCGACTGTGCCAGACGCGCAGGATGCCGGCGTTGCGCTTCCAGATGGTGCCGCGCAGCCGCGGGGGCGCCAGGTCCGCCATGAGGTAAGGCGGCTCTATTAACTCTCGGTGTGCCGTCGTACGCTAGCGCAACATTGGCGAGTGTCAGCCAATCAAAAGGTCTGAATCATCCGCCCGACAGTGCTTCCTTTTCTCGACTGGCGAGACCCACACGAGTTGGTGTGTGAAAAAAAAAAACTAAAATAATGCGGACTCAAGCAACGTGCTCGTTTCCAGGCCAATCTTGTTCAGAGCTTTGGGTCAGCGAGTCCACCAAGTTTATTCCAATATCGATTGGTAGCTTTGTAAGAAAGCAGAGACTGCTCTAAACTTAGGGAAAAGGATCAAGCACGTTACCAAATCTAGCGCCGCGACGTTTCTTCGGGGTCTTTGGAGAGTATCGACGAGGCAAGCTGGATGACAGAAAACATGTCGGTATCGCTGTTGCGATAGTCACAAGGAGCTGGTACGTGAAGGTCTTCCCCACTTGAGCTTTTGTGATAGAACACTTACTCCGTTGCCCGCTAATACAGTAGGCTCGCTTGAAATCTGGCCCGTTCCCGCAACATTGGACGCAAGAAGTGTAAGGTGGCGCTGCTACTGTGCACATGTATTGGTACGACGAGAAGCAAACTTTACTCGGGAGTACTTTTACAAGTCTATGTGTATCGAAGTGTTACCTCTATCTAGTGCCTAGTTGGCGTTGGCCTTCTCACGACGCGTGGTGACGGAAGCCGCGAGCTCCTTCAACACCGTGATCGTGTCTTCCCAGTTGATGCACGCGTCCGTGATGCTCTTGCCGTAGACGAGCTTGGACGGGTCGTCGCCAAGCGACTGGTTGCCCTCCACGATGTTGGACTCGATCATGACCCCCAGCAAGTTGGCCTCGCCCTCCGCCACGATGCCGGCCAAGTAACTCGACACCTTGGGCTGGTTGGCGTGCAGCTTGCGGGAGTTGCCGTGCGAGCAGTCCACCATGACCTTGGATGGCTGCTTGGCCTTGGCCAGCATCTCGGCCGCCTCGTCGATGAACTTCTTCTCGTAGTTCGGTCCGCTCGAGCCGCCACGCAGAATGACGTGGCAGTCCTTGTTGCCCTTCGTGCGGACAATGGACGCAAGCCCGTGCTCGTTCAAGCCCAAAAAGTTGTGGGGCTGCGACGACGCCACCGCCGCGTCCACCGCCACCTTGGGGTTGCCGCCCGTGCCGTTCTTGAAGCCCACGGGCATCGACAGACCGCTCGTGAGCTCGCGGTGCAGCTGCGACTCCGTGGTCCGCGCCCCGATAGCCCCCCACGACACGAGGTCCGCCGTGAACTGCGGTGAGATGGTGTCCAGGAACTCGAGGCTCACGGGCAGTCCCAGCGCGTTGACGTCCAGCAGCAGCTTGCGGGCAATGCGGATGCCCTTGTTGATCTTGAAGGACTGGTCCAGCTCCGGGTCGTTGATCAGGCCCTTCCAGCCGACGGTGGTGCGCGGCTTCTCGAAGTACGTGCGCATGATGACGAGCAGCTCGCCCTGGAGCTCGTCGGCCAGAGCTTTCAGCCTCTTGGCGTAGTCCATCGCGCCGTCCACGTCGTGGATGGAGCAGGGACCCACGACGACCACGAGGCGGTCGTCCGCGCCGTGCAGGATGCGGGACACGGCCGTGCGCGTGGCCTCCACCAGGTCGTGCACCTCTGGGGTCACGGGCAGCTCCTCGAGCACGCAGGCGGGGGGAACCAAGGGCTTGATGGCCAGCACGTTGCGGTCTTCCAGGCGCTGGCGCTTGGCGGCGCGGTCGGTCTCGGGTGCAGCGCGGACGGGCATCGGATTGCGGGCGTTGACGGAAGTAAGTAGGAAATTGAGGAATGAGGTTGGCTGCCACCAGCACCCGGTTAATTGTGCCCCCCCCCCCCCCACTCGCAAATGTGACGTACTATTACATGTTGTGTGTAAGTAATGAGTATTGTCTGGGAGAGTTTATGTTTCTTCGAAATGAACTTAATCGAGACGTCGAGTTGTACCCCCGGGGTAGTATTTGAGAGAGATGGCTACAGTGCTGGGCAACTTCACTAAACGAGAGCTTCACTACACTACATGTACTGTGGCCTAAAATGTGCCTACCCGAGCTCTAATCCTTGACAAGACTTGGCCGTTTGAATGCTGTGGTGACGTTGGTCAAGGACAAGCAGCCGTCTAAGACCATGAAGGAGCTGCTCACACGGACACCTGAATGTGCCCTTTAATGTTGTATCGAGGCAAAAATGCAGCTTTGACGAGATTATCCATCTGGAACTGCTGCTCAGCGACATCAAAACTTTAAAACGACTACCACGACGAGCTCACTCGACTGGGCTTCTTTCGTTGGCGCACTTGCAACGGTCTAGCGCAATTTGTGGCGGCTTGCTGCGGCCTCGAAGGAGCGCGGAAACCTCGGCCACGGTTACTTCCAGGTCGTCGGTGAGCTGGAGACGATGACGAGGCCCATTCCCACACAACCAGATCTTCGCCTCGCACTCTGTACCAAATGGACAGCATCAACAACCATTATCCAACAATTCAAGAAAGCGTTTGGTGCGTACCTCATCAGCCGCGTGCTTATCCGGGAGTCATCCTTCACAACAGCAGCAACTTTTGGCCATACGGACTTGCAGAGCCACGCACGGTCTTGGAGAGACTGCTTCTCAAACAAGTCGTCACGTAAATGATCAGCTGGGTAGAGCCGATCAGGCCTGCGCGTCCGGTCCAAGAGGAAGAAGCGCACCTCCTTCACGAACCGATCAACCAATTGGCGCTCCGTGCGATACAGGAGGAACTGTCGGTAGCCGAACACCAGCGCTGTGCCCAAAGCAACAGCCAGTGCAATAAGCTTGATGTGCGAGTACAGCTGGTGCTTGGCGCGGCATGACCACGGCACAACACCTCCACCTACGACAAGCTGACTCTGGTCCTCGGTCACGAAGATGTCCTTGAGGTCACGCAGTGCCATGTCCAGGGCACGGTTAAACACATACTCGCGAGGCAACGTTGACACAGCCTTCCCAAACGAGATCGTTCGTGTCACGAAGATCTGCACATCAGATAGCAGCACTTCGATTGACGCCGTAAGATCGCTCGTGGGCTCCGCTTCGCCATCCGAGTAGAGGTAACTCCAGAGCGATACATTGTCGCACGCGTTCTTGGCAGCCTTCTCAACGACGAACTTCTGGATGCTGAGAGCAAGCTGGTCGAGGTTTTCCTGCACTGCCGGATTCTCCTTGCACAGCCCGTACTGTAGCACATACGGTGGCGCGCACGAAATTACTGAGCCATTCAGACAGTTACCATACACGGGGCATGGCTGACACACAGGCACCGACGTCCGCGCAGCAACAGCACCGGTGCCAATAAATGGTTCCAGCGCCTTCGAGCGATCAAAATGGTCTGCAGGGTCAGCCAGCACGAACGATCCCTCCTTTGCCTCGACCCATTCGCTGTCGCAGTACGGCAGCGGTGGCTCCAGCAGCTTATTTACAAACGGCGCTGCCACAACCATCGCACAGAGCAGGAAGGCGCCCGACGCCAGCCACAGGACGACTTGTCGCCAGTTCGTGTGCATCACCTTGCTCAGCCGGTTGATCTTGCTCTCCGTCGACTCTTCGTCGGTCTCTGCTTCCTCCTCTTCCAGCTGCGCGCGCTCGTCCTTTTTCTCGTGCTCTCCTTCCAGCTCCTTCACCTCCTCCCCAAGCTCCTCTTCACGTCCAACAGCTTGGAACAAGTTCCTTTCAATCTGGGGGCTTCTTCGCTGCGACTCACTCTCCTTCATCGACGAGTACTGGGTCCGCAGCTTCAGCCGCCGCCGCCGCAGCGCTTCCCTGTCTCTCTGCTCGCTGTCCGTCAGCGCGTCTTCCGACGGGAATCTGCGTTTCACGCGCGGAGTCGTCGACCTGATCAGCGTCTCCAGAATCCCGTCCCCCTCCACCACCTCCAGACTCGCCACGTCCTTCACCGTGGCCAGGTCCACGGCCTCTCCGTTGCTGGGAGGGGTGGTGACTGTCTTGAGTCTACTATGCCGGGACGGCGGCGTCTCCAGCAGCGTGGCCCCTGTGGGGTTGTACGCCGTCACCCGGGAGATCTCCGAGAGCGTCTCCATGCGCCGAGGCGCGGGGCTCTGCACCGACGGGTCGGCGTGGCGGCTGAAGAGCGTGAGCTGCTCCACGGTCTCCACCTTGTTCTTCTTCTCCTTAGACTTCGACTCGACAGCTCTGGAAGTGGAACTAGGGCGGCGGGTCGCGAGCTTGGGGCGGGCTCTGGGAGCCAAGGGGGGGTCTGACGGCGCTGCTGCTGGCTGCTGACGGCGGCGTTTGCTGCTGGAGGAGGACGCGGGGGCTGGAGGCTTGCGCTTCGTGCGCGCGGGGACCTTGACACTGCGCTCCATTATCCGCAATTACGCCGAAAATAAGGCAACTTCGGAGTCGTACTTAGTAGGATAATGCGATCACCTAAAATGGCTACATTGGTTAGGGGGGAGCCATCTGCGTTGAAAATCGTCATCTTGTCCTCCTCGTAATCCCCGCACGCAATCTCCAACAACGGACGTGTCGACTCTCACTCACTTTCGACTTTGCTTCCCAGCCACGCGACCATGAACGACTTGGACCTGCTGCTATTTGAAGGCGAGCACAAAAAGGTGATGGCAGCGGCCATGGCTTTCTTGGACTCCGTCAAAAGCGACAGTGAGCCACCGACTGACAGCAGCGACTACATCTCGCAGTCGACAGGCAAGAAGCCCAAGCGGAAGGGTAATTCCAAGCCGGGGTACTCGGCGGAGCAGGGGCGACGCAAAAAGGCGGAAGTGCTGGCACTTCGAGCCCAAGTTCAGGGCCTCGAGGAGTGGCTGGAGCATCTGAAGCGCACCCAGCAAAGGGCTTCTGCTCTGACGCGGAAGGCGTGTTCGTGCTCCAATGCCACTCGGCAGACGGCGACGAAGGTGATGGAAGCGTTCCAGAAGCGACAACGCTCCGAGGGGATCAACCGCAAACTGAAGGCCGCCCTGGCCAGCCAAGCTACACTCGGCAAGGCTGTTCTCGCGATCATTCAGCAGACAGCAGCACTAGAGGTGACCTTATTGTATTGGTGGCAACCGTAGTCTAACAGGACATGTGCGTACCCGCTCGCTCAGGACCGAGACTTCGTCTTCGGCCGTCCAGACCAACTCGCCGAAACCTACAAGAATTCGGGTGTCCTCGGCGACTGCCTCTCATTGTAGCCATCTCTCTTTCACACGTCACATATCATAGCAATTAATTGTTAGAATCCGTGCTTTTTGATAACAGTTAACAGACTTGAAGACGCCGCATCAGACCAGAATGGACGACATGGAGGAGGTCTACTTCCGTCTCCACGTCCAGCTGATCCGCTGGGTGCAGCGCCTTCTAAGTGCCACGGTGACGTCCCCCTTTCGCGTAGCTACCCGGGCATACCCATGTTGCCCACTAACGCGCCCTGTGAGCTCTCAATTAATTATTTTCCCTTCCAGAACCGCGAGCGGATCGAGATGCTGCTGTTCGTGGCCGCTTCGCACGTCCTTCTGCTGTGTTTCCTGCTGCATGCAAGCTTCGTCAGTGAAGGGGGCCAAGTCAGCTGTCTAGAGCAGTTTCTCCCGCCTTTAACGAGCCCTTACAACCTTCAGGGCGAGCACCTACGTCTGCTTCGGATTCAGATTCTGCCGGACGCTCAAGCGGCTGATTGGAGCCTCGCTACGGGCTCGTTGAGCTCTTATTCGTCGACAAACAAGTCGGAGAATGGCACTGGGGCGGTGTACCAGCAGGATCCGGGTCTTAGCTTCGTCTACGCTCCTCAGAAGAGTCTGTTGGCGCTGTTGGAGCACGCTGATGCTATACTGACAGATGTGAAGATGGACACGCTGTTGCTGCCCAGGAGCTCGCAGTGCTTCGAGCTGAGATGGTTCAATGGGTTACCGCTATGGGCACTGATAAGGGATCGAGGGATTGGCTACGATACGATCCTGGTGAACCAGTTGGTGAAGCACTTTGGGGCAAGAGGTTTTTTCTATAGGGAAGACAGTCGCGTTGTCGTTGACATGAGCTACGGAGTGTTTAACCCAGCTTCAGCGGCGCAGAGCGTGCGTATATTGTTGGTGTCTGCTGCTCAGACAGGTCTACGCTAACTGATGAGTGGTTGTTTGCAGTGGTTGAGGCTCGTGGCGATGAAATTCAAAATCCTGCACACGATCCTGTTCCTGTTCTTCGTGATCACCGCGCTGGTGGCTTTCGTGTTGATGGAGACACAGAAGCGGATGATCACGTTTGCAGCGCTGTTCCAGAACCGATTGCAACTGCAGATCCCGTTTGCCAACCTGGTGATGACGTTCTTCGCACAGTCGCTCATGTTTGTGCCAGTGCTGGTAAGAACCGTCGACCCCCGCTGATGTGAGCTATAAATCTGACCTCTTGTCTTTCTGGCTGGCCCTACTGTGCCTACGCTGCACTTAGGTGGGCATGCTGTTTTTCTTGTTCGAGCTGTACAAGGACCGCTTGCTAGCGTTTGGCGTCATGACGATCATGTGGGCGGGCGAGTCGTTCTCGGTCATCAGCGTGCGGACTCGCCTCTCGCAAGCGTACTTCCCGCCGTTGTTCTTCTGTCTCTTCACGTTCTTCCACGTCTACCTTTTCTCCTTCCCGTTCGGCTTCTCGTATGTCGCGCTGGGCGCCATGAGCATTCTCCTACTCCAATTGATGCTCTTCTTCTGGAACTGCTTCGAGATACCAGCACTAAACCGAGGTGAGATCTCAAGGGTGTGTCCTCGGGAACAACTATTTCTTTCCTTTTCCTTCTAGACGCCGTTGCGAACGCAATGAAGAAGACGATGACTCGCAAGGCCCCTTCGCGACCGGCACCGACTACTGACTGCATTGCTGGAGGAGCTGGCTTGATGATAAACAGCCATCGCCTTGTGTTTGACAACTTAGAGGCTACTACATGTAATGTACATCGATTTTCGTAGAGTTTTCATACAACTGAGGCTTACTTACATTACAGCCACTTCTTGAACTTGAACAGCAAGACGATAAGCGCCGCGATGATAAGTATGATGGCCCACCAGATAAAGTAGCCGTAGTAGAATGTCGTCTCCGGGATGTACGGGAAGTTCATCCCGTAGACGCCGGTGAGAAATTGGGCTGGCAAGAAAATCGCTGCGGTGAGGGCCAAGACATAGCTGGCGTCGTTCTGCTGCGCCGCGCGAGCGCTATTGAACTCTTCAAGCAGACTCCGACAGCGATCAAGGTGCTGCTCGCACTCTTCTGCGATACTCGTAAGCTGGTCCTGCACATCCGCGAAGTACTGCAGCGTTTCTCCTTTGTAGTCGTCCGACGCGATGAGCTTCGAGACGACTTCGAACAAGGGTTTGCAGTGCGCTCGGAGGGCCTTCACCTGCTTCGAGCAGCTTGCGATCCGGGTCAACTCAAAGTGACGGGACTGCAGCGACATCAAACGTTCCAGCATGATCAATTTTGCAGCGAACGTTTGCGAGATTGGGGAAAGTTCGTTCACGCACACGTCCATGATGGCGTACACGAGGAATGCGGTGCTGTGCTGGCGAACCTTGGAGTAGGAAACACTTAGACGCTGCTTCAGAGCCGGCCAGAGCGTGTTTGCCCCCGATGTCTGGACGCTGATCAAGACCCCCTTCATCACGTACAAGCTCAGTTGGACCGGTAAAGTCATCACGTGTCCGAGTTCGAGCCCTTGTAACCTAGACTCGAGTTCATCTTGATCCATGACGTCGAAGGGCGAGTCATCTTCGGGTAAGACGAACTGCGAGGCTCTGTACATGTCTTGGTAGGCCGTGACCATTCTCAAGTCGCGCGGGTGTAGCGTGTGAAGAACGAGAGACGAATGCTCTTCATACTTGACGTACTTGGGGCGCTTCACCTCCAGGCCAAGCGTGTCCTCCACCGCCAACGGATGAAGGCGATAGCGAACCGAAAGACGGCGCATGAGCAACGTGTTGAGCCCTTCGATGTTGATCCAGCGGACGGTTGCCCAGCTGGACGTTGTCGAGTAAATGAAGCTCTGGACGTGCTCGATCGGGTACACGCTTCGAATCTGATCGGGGGAGTACTCGATTGCTCCGAGTTTGGCGCGGTCGGAACGGGACTGTAAACTCGCGCGCGGCATCGTTCGCACGAAAGCTTCGTTGAAAACCTGCGCGAGCTTCATCTCCTGGATGGCGCCCAGGAACTCATCGTACGAGATGCTCGCGCTCTTGTTGTCGTCGACTTCGACCACAAAAGCCTGGAACTGCTGATCGTTCTTGCAAGCGATGCCCATGGCCTCCAAGCCGGACCGGAACCCTTCATAGGACAGCATTCCCGTGTCTTCTAGGCCATGAAAAGCGTTAGCATTGACGTTTTTCAGCAAACTCGTTCCTTGACGTTAAACGTACCGTCTGGGTGGCAGAGCGAGAACAGCTTGGTCATCTTCGCTGGCGTCAGGTCGAAGTGCGGGTCTCGGATGGTGTAGTCGTCTGCGGCGCCGATGGTATCGGACCACGTTGTCGCGGTCTCAAGTTCGCCGGAACCGATGGGGGCGATACGCAGGAGATCGTTGGCTGGCGTGGGGCACCGCGGAGGTTTTCGAGGTGAGGCGGAATCGTCCGGTGAACTGCGGAAGCTGTTAGCGCCAATCCCACCAGGAGTCGACTCGAGTTCAGTGTCTCCGTCATTGCTGCTACCCCGTCGTGCGCTGCGTGGGCCACTTGAGACCCTCGCAGCACGCGGAAAGCTGTTGCCAGTGCTGGACGGTGGACTTCTCCACGAATTTCGATCGGCAGCGGGTTGTGTATTCCCTCTCGGTGAAGGTGACGATTGAGTGCTGCCTTGGTGCGCCACGACGGAGATCGAGTCGCCATCGCTGGAGCTACCGGGCGAGAGCAAGGGGCTATGCATCGTTGTTGGAGTTAAGAGGTTGACTCTCCTGTGCGCTGGGTGCGACTTTGACGAATGAGCAGATACTTTTCGTGTTGGAGAGTGTGGCTCTGGGCATTTGCTGGACACATTTCCAAGACGCTGAGGCCAAGAACGCAGTAGCGCAAGGGTGCACAAAGGCGTCAGACAACCGGCCTCGTCGGTTAGACGCACTAAGCCAAAGGACGGAGGAATAAACAAAAACTTCCTCCTTCACAGCGTCTAAGACAAACCCGCCGCTTGTTCAAAGTTTGTCTGGGCCACGGTGAGAGCCGAGCGTCCGTCACCCGCCAGGTAGTTGACGTTCACGTCGGTTCGACTGAGGAGGAACTGGACGGCACGCACTTGTCGGTGCTCACACGCTACCATGAGCAGGGATCGACTTAACGGTCTCGCTGGTGACAGCACCGCAGTAGCAGCGTCGTCGGCGCTTGGAGCGGTCTCAACTTCTTCCACTGCGTTCACGGAGACGTCGCACTCGTCGATGAAGAAGCGCATTCTCGCGACGTCGCCACGCTTGCAGGCAGCGAAGAGTTCGCGCTCGAGTTGTGGGTGCAGCGTCATCGTCGTCGACCCCGCTGGAGTCACCACGGTTCTCGTCCCTGCGGCGTTGGTGGCAGCACTTGTCGACTCGGACGCGCCTCCCTTCGGGGCTGCAGCGTTGCTCACTACATCTTGCAGCCATTTGTGCCGGATTTCTTGAAAGCACGCGTCATGACCACGCAGCAAAGCGACTCGCCACGCTGTGCGGTCCTGTGCGTCCTTCACGGACACGTCGGCGCCGAACGCCAGCAAGCGAGTGACCGCACGGAGATTGCCTCGTGCTGCTGCAATGTGCAGCGGCGTAAACCCCAGCAAGTCCCTCGCTTCCAACGGGGCGTGGGGCACTTTGGCTAGCAGGGTCTCGAGTACAGCCGTGGCGTGGTCTGCCTCTTCGTCTGGACTGCTGGGAGCACTACGATGGGCGTGTGCATGGTGTCGACTCCAAGGAAACAGGTCTCCGTCCTGCACAACCTCAATGCCGACGAGTAGAGCTTCGTGCATCGCTGTACGCTGCGTCCACGCATCTTGTTCGGCACCTGTGAATAGCTGCGGAAAGAGCTGCAGCAGCTTCGCCACTACCGTGTCCAGTCCGCGGCGAGCTGCTTCGTGCAGCAAGGATCGTCTTCGGCCTGGCAGCGCGTGATCCACGAACAACGGCGTCGTCATTGCGAGGAGGTACATCCCCACACGCTCATGGCCGTTCGTCACTGCAAGAGCCAACGGCGTCAAGCCCTTGGCATTCCGCGCGTACACGAGCTCGGGAGCTGCGCTGAGCAATCGTGGCAACACGAGCGTCACGACTTCTAAGTGGCCGAACTTCGCCGCGAGGTGCAGCGCGTTGTTGCCGCCTGGAACACTCGCCATCGTCACATCAGCCGGCTCGATGGCAGGGAGATCGTCATCTACAGCGGCTTCGCCTTCCTCAACCCCCATAGCGGAGGGATCAAAGCCGTCGAGCAAGTCCACGACAGCGTCGACGTTGCCTCGGCGCGCTTGCACAAGCAAATCGGCTCCTTGGACAGCGCGCTCGCGAGCCGCCTCGAGTCTTCCCAGAAAGCCGCGAGCTATGCGCGTGACGTTCACGGCGCACACCCAGCCGCGTTCATGCGCTCGCTGCAGGCCTCGTCTTCGAGCACGTTGTCGGCCTACGAAGCCTCTCGCCACGCGTTGTATCGAAAGCGCGCACGCTATTCGGACGGCCAGCTCCTCGGCTCGACGCATTGTCACCACCTGTGCGCGTTGCAGCATTCCCCGAACGAGACTCTGCATTTGAGCAGCTCCAGTGTGTCCTCTCTCCTGGGACGTACGCGCCCGAGCTTGAGCCAATGCCTTGGCAGCTAGAAGTCGACACCGCACGAAGCTCTGGAGCCTGAAAGCGGCGCGGTTTTCGCGCTGCAACCGAACAGCTCGAGCTCGACACCTCGCTCGGAAGCCTACGAACAATCTCGCCAGCAAGCGAGCAAGAGCCTGCCGCCGAGCCTGCTCCCGCTGCACACGCAGCTTCGTGGCCAGCCAACGGGCAATGCACGCGCGCCACGCGCTTTGCACTACCGACGCACCTCGTTGCCGTCGTTCATAGCGACCAAGCGCACGCAGCTTGGCTAGCAACCGCCGAGCACCCCAAACGCGATATGCGCTCTGGAGCTTGGCCGCCGCCTTGTTCTGACTGGCCTGCACCCGTAGGCGCCGATCCTTCTCGCCAAGTACGATCGCTGTGCCTTTGGTGACCTGCAACAGGCTGCCACGGATCCGTTTGCGGACCAGCAGCTTCTGTCGGATGCTGCGGAACTGTCGCCGCAGCACGAAACCTCGTCGAACGCGTTGGATCACCAGCGCGGCCTCGTGCTCTCGGCGTGCGCGGTCTCGACGCGCATCGAGCAGCGACTTCATGAACGCGCGTTGCTCTCGAACCAGAGCGAGTGTCTGTTGTTGCGCCTTTGCCTTGACGTACGGCGATCGAGCTTCGGATGGTGGTTCACCGTTCTGGTTGTCCTCGGACGGCTGCAGTCGGCTCAACGCTTGTCGTGCGCGTTCTTCCGCCCAACGGGGGGCGGCACTAGCCGGCCCTTTCAATGGCGAGTTCAACGGGTCGTATCGAAGCAGTGGCAAGGCGGTCGTGACCACGGATACGACGGTGCTGTACGTGCATCGACGCGTGCCAAAGTAGAGACTCGGGGTGAGACTCACGCCCTGCTTGACCGTCACGATCTGGGCCTGTCGAAGTTCCTCTCGAGCTTGCAGCCACGCCCGCTTCTGCCGAGCCAGCGCCGGCCTCGAGGCACTGGACTCGGCGGCCCCCACCATTTGCTCCGAGGTGTCGGCGTCCACTGCGCTTAAACCGGGAACGGCGGTTCGTGACTTTCACACGGCGTAACGTCTCGGTCTCTAGCAGGAAATGTCCTCCGTCGTGGAAGCGGAGGCACCGCTGGATGCGTGGGAGCTAGCGCTGCAGAAAGCGCTCCACACTCGGCGGTTTGAAGGTCTGGACGACTTGCGGAACACGTTCCTAGCGACGACGCAGCTCACGACGTCGAACGTCATCTCGACGGCTGTCACGGCGCTCGCGCTTCGAGGCGCACGCCGGAAACGAAGCAAGCTGTCGACTCCTCCGTTGGCAGCTCCGGGCGGGAACCAAGAGGGTCCTCGAGAATCGGTGTACGGTGCCCCGAAGGCATTGTCGCGGAAAGCTCGTCGAGGGCTGGCACCACACCAGGCGCAGCTACCAGCGTTCCGACGGAGCTTACCTGCTCTGTCGATCCCTACGACTCGATTGCATCGCGAACTGCTGCTTGAAAGAGACGCGTTCATGACCCAATTGACCCGTGAGAGGGAGGACAAGGCGCAGCTCGAGTGCTGGGCCGCGACGCGTATTCAGGCGTGCTATCGGGGATTTTGTAGTCGTCCGAGAGCGCTTGCGTACGCTCGGCGAAGGAACAAGCTCGCGCTGCGGAGTGTGTCCAGCATTCGACTCGACGTAAGTGGCATGTCGATTCTCTGGTTTTCTCTCACAACGACGCTAGCTGATCGACTTGGTGCTGTGTTTCATTAGCTTGCGGACATGCACGAGACTCTACGGGTGCGTGGCGATCTCCCTGAAGAAGGTGCGTCTGGAGGGAAGGAGATACCGCTATTGTGGAGAAAAGGAGTGAAAGACCGCGCTCGACGCAAACGCGACGTCAAGAACCGACAAGAAGAGCGGCAAAGCGCTGCCACTTGCATCCAGTCGAGCGTCCGAAGGTTTCTCGCTAAGATCGCGTATGGCCGCGTCGTCGCTCGAGCTCGCGACGAGCGGTACCTGCTTGCTGTGGTCAAGATCCAGGTACGCTTGTCACCACTTTCTGTTCGACGCGAAGGTAATGAACGACACGTTGTTGTTCTTGCCTCCAGAGTACCTACCGAGGTTTCCACCTTCGAGCGTGGATGCATCGCCTAGTGCCCAAGCTGAGGCATCAGGCGGTTGTGCAGATCCAGGCTCTTGTTCGGTTCGTTGTGACTGCAGTTTTTTTTTTTTCTTCTTTGAAACGGAACTTGAACTTCTTGTGCTTCACAGTGGCAGCCAAGCACGAGAACGAGTCGCCATGCTTCGGTTTGAGCGCAAGTGTGAAGAGCGGCGACGTGCCGGGCTCCCTTTCCACTTCACTTTGGTGACTCGTGCGTCGATAGCCACCCACCCAAGCGTCAACGCGCTTGCTGCTTCTGATAGCCCTCGCTCCTCTCTCGGAGTTTTGTTCACGAATCGGAAGTCCCGAGCCGCACTCGAGTTCAAAACCGACACGTGGCGTGAACAGCGGATTTTCCTACGCATCTACGTGAGTTCTTGCGTTGGTCTCTCTCTGCCTGCGTGTATACTAAAACTCTCGACTTGGACCTGCAGAACATCTCACAAAAGCTGGCAGCACGTCGTGCTCGACTGGTGCATCGTTGGAATTGGACCAAGACTGTCGTGCTGGATAAGCGGCGGCAACGACGCGTCAAGAGGATGATCTCCGCTTTGTCGTCCTTGCCAGCCTCTGTTGGTCGAGCAAGAAGCGTCAGTAGATCTGCACAGCGACGGGTGAGTGCAAAATCGGAGGAGGCATCATCGCCACCGCGAGGGACTCAACCAGTGATGGCCAAAAATACATTGCGGGGCACTGCGAAAAGTTAACCAACAGACAATATCTATTGCAACTAAAGTACCTTGCTGGTATCCAGTGCACAACATCAGACACCTTCATTATGGTTGGATTCTCAAAAGCAATCGAGCGATATTGGTTTTGATTGCGATGCTAGGTCATTCGATGAGCCGATTTTTGCGATTGCCCCCCCCCCCAAAAAAAAACTACTTTTGGTACATTGGTAGTGGCAGTTCTTGATGTTAGAGAACTTTAGATGTTGCTTGGAATTGGAACAACAAAAGCTGGATAAAATCCAGTTAAATTACGGATAGATTACCGGCAGATGTTCCAATACTTAGGTCCAGTGGAATAACGAAGGGTCGAGTTGTTCCACTGGAATATATTTTTGGACTATGGCTTTTTTGTTCCAAAATGCCAAGTTAGTCCAAGATCTAAATTTCTCTATTAATAATACAGGTCACTATATTGTCGACCACAGGGCCGGCGGACTGGTCCTACATTCTGCGTTTTCACTCGCTGCTGGCTAGCCCGCCTCGGAACACCTGTTTAGCAGTGCTTCGATCCACGAGGAAGCGTCTGATGCTCGTCAATTTCGAGGACAAACTGTTCCTCAAGCATAACCGCTTTCTTCGGTCTAAGTCATGAGAAATGAACGCGCAAAGATTGCTGCCCTCGCAATAAATTTCAGGATATTTGAACATAACTTTTTTTTATCGCCACCTTGGTTCTCTTGGTACGTAACACAGTAACTCCAGAGTAGATTTCAACGCGACCCTTCGAGTTAAGGAAATCCTACAATGAAACCTGAACTAGTGCTGAGTATGGCACGCTGGTCAGTGCCTCACACGCTGAAACTCAGCAATAACCTTCATTAGCCCTCTATACACGTGTTCCCCGAGATTGCTCGCTTGCAATGGTTCAGTAGAGGCGAAAACGAATTTATACAGTGCCCCAAAGCAGTATACATCGTTAGGGGTATATATTGTTAGTGGAAACTACATAACCAGCACCCTTTTCAAATTAATTGACAAGACCTGCAGATTCTTCGACATAACCTGCATCTCCTGACGAGCTCAACATTGGTGCCAGAACCTGCATCGGTTTCTATTTGCGTCTACAAGAGTGTCTAAAACCAACGGAGCGCCAATACCCCCCGCACCCTTGTTCTATTTACGATGTATTATTAATAAAACCCCGGCGCGATCGCCTATGTAACGGGGTTACATTCGGGTAACATGGTTACCCTCTCGAAAGTGATCGTATCACTTTCTA
>LGTU01000497.1:0-26389 GCA_001314425.1 Phytophthora pluvialis | reverse complement strand
ATGGGACTTGGTTGAACGGATGTGTGCGAGGAAACCCGAGAGGCGAGTCAGCATGTGGTACGTCGTACATCAACTTCGAGCGTTCGTTAAGGCCGCAGAGCTGAAGGAATTCGACAAGAAGCCGCCAGTGGATCTGAGTGTGAGCTTGGACCCGGAAGATCTGAGTGAGTCGAACACTGAACAAACATACAAACCTCCAGAACACGTCGACGACTTCATTGTGCCGAAAATGAACGAAAAGGTTTCAAGGGCAATACCTCGCCTGGAGAGGATGTGCACAGGTATGCCAGGGGCTAGCGAAAACCTGTTCCAGCACGTGATCGAACGCTTAACCAGTGTTCGTGCGCAGCTTCAAACACGCGAAAATGTCAAGGATGCCACCACCGTTATGGAAGGCTTTGTGGGCTTCTTGGATCTCTTCTACGACATGCTTATCCGGCGTGATCTCGGACAAGAACAGTCGAGAAGTAGCGCGATCGCGAGTTTTTGCGCATCTCGTGCAGCGACGCAGAATGTTGCTATCTTCCACCACGAGATTGATCGCCTTCTGACACTAGCTGAACTACTCAGTAACTCTTCAGTAGCTCCGACTCCGCCTACACATGTGACGCTCGCTGACATTTGTGAAGACTCCACGGACTCGATTGACTCCGCTCCAGACACTCAAGACATTCATGACTGGCAGATCAAATTGAACAAGATGCGCCGCGAGCGGCTTCGTGCTTTTCAAGCATGCCTCAAGAACACGGAAGAGCTGAAGCAGCAGCTGAGAGACCCCAAGGACAAGCTGGAGGCGCAAATGCTGCTTCAGTTTGAGTTGCATAAGCGCCGAAGCTCCTATCCGAACTCTGTTTTGAAGGCTATCACACAGGCTCTCAAGGTGCTAGAGTCGATAGGCGATGGTGCTGAGGGTGTTCCGAGCTGGTTCATTCCTCCGTACGAGGTAGTGTTGGGCAAGTACATTGCCCAAGGTGGGTTTGGTGAAGTGTATCACGGCAAATGGTTCGATACAGACGTCGTGGTAAAGATCCTGAGGCTACAAGCTCCGGTAACACCTCCGGCAAATACGTTGCCACCAACAAGCGGCAGCGGATCGAGTGAAGAAGATGCGATGGAGTTGTTTCGACGGGAGGCGGACCACTGGTTTATGCTAAACCACCAGAACGCCGTTCACCTCTACGGAGCGTGTCACGTCGGAACACCTTTCTTCGTCTGTGAGCCAGCCAAATCGATATCGCTTAATGCTCATGTGGAGTCACTTGCACGTGCAAGGCCCAGTTACAACTACGAAGAGAGGGGAGGAGACCCGTCCGACATCATGCGCTGCCTTCTTCTAGCGGGGATTGGTCTGAAGTATCTACATGATCGTGGTATTGTCCACTGCGACCTGAAGGGAAACAACTTCATGGTAGGCACAGACGGCAAGACCATCAAACTGGGAGACTTCGGGATGAGTGTCCTAAAGCGTTCAGGAAAAGGCAGACACGCTGCCCACGCCAACGTCGGTGCGGTGCCCTGGAAAGCCCCGGAGTACTTAATGGGCGAAGACCCCACTGTGATGTCGGACATCTACGGATTCGGGATGTGTATCTTCGAGCTTTCCAGCGGAAATATTCCGTGGACCGGAGTGCCTGATGCAGCCGTGAAGTTCCACGTGACCAAGCGGAAAACACTCCCGCCTCGCCCCAGAAAGCTTACCGATGTCCAGTGGAGCTTGATTCAGCACATGTGCTGCTACGACCCCAGCGAGCGAATCAGTCTCGACGCCGTCGTGGACATGCTGCATACTTTCCGTTTTGGGAAGTAAGAGGCTAACCTGTTGCTGAAGGATACCGAAGTAAGACCCCCCCTCCCCCCACAACAAACTTCAACCGAGATAAAAAAAAAACATTAGCAGTATGCTGGGCGACTTCAGCATGAGCGTCGTGAAGCGAAGGTGAGCGGACCGTCGAGTCGGACGTGTTTGGTTCGGGATGTGCATCTTGGAGCCTTTCAGTGAGGGGATATCGGTAGGGAGAAGGTGGCAGCGACTTCCGTCCGCAAAAAGCACTTTGATTAGTTAATGCACTTCAACTTTCAATTTACCGGTACAATACCGGCGTAGGCTTTCGTGTGACAAGTTGTACCGGTATCTTACCGGTCTTCAATTCCCCCTTGTCGAGCGAGGCAGGCATAATCGCGCTTCAAGCCGCTTTCCTCCTCCTCTCTCTGCGGCGGCTATGGAGTTCCTCGCTGAGGAGAACGACTGCGGGCAGACGCTGCTGCGCCTCGTGAGTCGCGGCAGCGCCATCATCGCCGAGCTGCTGCGCCTGTCCAACAACATCCCAGGGTGCGTCTCCGACCGAGATTCCGCCAGCTGCGGCATCTTTCTGACTTGGCGTTTGTATGCTGCAGCGTGTTCATGGGGCCCTCGCACGTGGAAGACCCCGAGCAGCTCAAGTACCTCAACATCCTCTTCGACTTTGCGTACCTGAAGAACCCCGAGGACTTCGAGAACATGGTCAACAGCAACACGGTGGGTGACAAGGCAACGCTATGTGGGTTATTGAAGCTTTTAGTCTGATAAACGTGGGTTTTATTATGCTATAGGAGCTGCTGGACGTGGACGACGAGTTCATGGACAACCACGAGGACATTCTGGACCGATTCTACCAACTATTCGACGGTATCTACAAGGTCTGCTGCTGGCAAAAGTGGAGGAATGCGGGGAGGTTGTTGGCTCTCTAATGTTGTTATGGCTGCCGTGCGTAGTATGTCAGTGACTACTTGGAGTTCCTGGACAATCTGGAGAAAGGGTTCTTCATCCAGCACACGCTGGCCAACATCCTGCTGGACACGGACGGCGCGCAGCTCATGTGCGAGGCGCTGTACCTCTACGGAGTGATCTTGCTGCTGCTGGACCGCAAGATCCCCGGCCCGACGCGAGAGAAGATGGTTATCGCCTTTTACCGAAGCAAGGGCGAGTCTGCGCTGGAAAACATTGATGAGGTCTGCAAGCTGTGCCGTGTCACAGGATACCTTCCCGGTCAGCCGAAGCCCGCGCAATACCCGGAGCGATACTTCAAGCGCTTCCAACCACCGGAGGAAGTGGTGAGCATGGTGATCGGCAAACTGCAGTCTGACGACGTGTATCTGCAAGAGCCCTGCTTCCCGCATCGCACCCATCGCTCTACTCGACTCGCGGGGCAGGCTTCAATGCTATTCGTGATTCTGTTCTTCGCACCGGATATTCTCATTCACGAGAAGGCGAGTATGCGTGAAATTGTGGATCGCCACTTCAACGACAACTTTATTTTGACGACATACATGGGAGCAGTAGCTGATCTATCGATGGAGTGGGCGGCGTATCCGGCAGCGCGCTTGGCTCTCGCTAACACGTTGGAACCCTCAAATATCGCGCACATCACCAAAAAGAAAGCACAGCAGACGCAGCGCTCGATTGATGAGCTCAACTATTTCCTTACCGAGGGTGTGCTCACGGAAATGTACGTGCTGGAGAACCTCGACCCGCTGTTGAACTGCATCCGTAATGCCAACGTGACGATCCGATGGACTATGATGCACTCGCGCATCCAGCCAGTGATTCCCATGATGGAAAACTCCACCGCGCAGCGTGAAATTTTCGATAAAGGTGCAGACCCGGACAAGTTGATCACCCTGCTGCTCAAGGTCTCGCAATTGGAATGGAGGCTGAAGAAAATGTTCGAGGCACTTCTTGCCACTAAAGAAGATCGGTGGCAGCGTTGCATGAAGGAAACTTCGGAGCGTATGGAGGAGCTTAGCGAGTATTTTTCCGGTGAGAAACCCTTGACCCGCGTGGAACGCAACGAGGACCTTATGAAGTGGTTCAAGGACTTGGCTGATAAGGTGAACAGTCTGGACTACGTGGATCACATCAAGGCTGGACGGCGAATCAAGCGCCTGATTGAGGCGCTGGGTCACGTTGAACAGTTTGACCAGATCGACACGAACTTGCAGGTGAAAGCGTATCTGGAGGAGTCTCGCGAATTCCTCACGGAGATGGTACGCACCGTGCGCATCCGAGATGAGGTCATGGGTATTATCGAGAACGTGTCGGACCTGTCATACGCCTGGGAGATCATCAACGACTTCATGAAGATCCTGCATCAGCGTGTGAAAAACGACCCGTCGTCCGTTATCTTGCTGCGTGCAATGTTCCTGAAGTTTGCATCGATCCTGGATGTGCCACTTACGCGTATCCATCAGTGCGGCTCTGAGGATGTGATCTCAGTGGCTGAATATTACTCTGCTGAGCTCGTGGACTACGTGCGCCGCGTGATGGAAGTCATCCCACAGAGCGTCTTCCGCATTTTGGCGGGTATCATCAAGCTGCAGACAGATCACATGAAGCCAATTCCTGTGAAATTCGAAAACACATTGCTAAAGAACCACGCCCAGCTCAACGAGCGCTACCGCCTTGCTCGTGCAACCAACGAGGTTTCCAAGTACACCGAAGGTATTCTGGCCATGAAGCGAACTCTGCTTGGTATCATCGAGGTGGATCCTCGGCAGGTGCTGGAAGATGGTCTGCGCAAGGAGCTCGTGTACCGCGTGTCGCTCGCTTTCCACGAGGTGCTGATCTTCGAGAAGAATACGTCCGAAGAGTGCAACGAGGTTTTTGTGAAGCTGGCCTCCAACCTGGATGCTTACCGACTCTCGTTTGAATACATCCAGGACTACATCGGTATTTACGGTCTGCGAATGTGGCACGAGGAGCTATCTCGTATTATCAACTACAACGTCGAGCAGGAGTGCAACCGATACCTGAAGAAGAAGGTGTACGACCGCGCATCGCAGTACCAGAGCCGTGCTATCCCGATTCCGCGGTTCCAGCCGCCGTCAGGCGACATGAGCGTCAACTTCATGGGCCGCCTCATGCATGCGCTTTTCATCATGACCGACCCGCACACAACCATTTACTCCCCGCAGTCGATCGGGTGGTTCTCTGAAGATGGAAACGAAGTCTGTGGCATTGGTGCCTTCTCTGTTCTTCACAAGAGCGTGGGGCTGCTGGGTCTGGCAGGTCTAGACCGCATGCTGTCATTCCGCATTGTGCATACACTTAATAACCTGGTCAAGTTCTGGGGGTCCGCCGTGACGCCTTACTTTCCGCTGCTGGACCAACTCTCCGCAGCGCTTGTGCCAGAGTGGAAGCTGCCCGAGCATTCGACGAAGCTGTACGAGGCTGCGCTGAAAAAGGTGGAAAAGATCATGAGCAAGTTGCTCAAGGCTGTGCTAATTATCGGTCAGGCAGCACTCATCCGACGACAGATTTCAAGTGAACTGTCGTTCTCAAGCCGCCTGGATGCTAATTTGTTGGCTACGACGCTGGATACGTTGAACATTTCGCTCTTGAACGATATCCGCGCACACTACCGCGACCCAAAGAACCAACCGTACCCTGGCAGCGATGGCAACCCCGTGCTTGTGGAGCTGAACAAATATTTGGAGAACACTGGTGCCAACGATCCGTTCCAGAAAATCTACGTTACCGTTGCAGAGCCGATGGAGGGCCTTGCAGCCATGTTCATGCTTTTTGTAGTAGCATACATGCCGAAACTGCAGTACGACCGCAACTTCGGCGCGCTCAGCCGCGTCGGTAAGAACCCCATCGATGGCGAGCCTCTGCTCGTTGGCATCCTCACCATCTTCAAGCAGTTCCACCCGTCATACACGCAAAAATTCCTGGCTTACTTGGGCCAATTCGTGCGCACCAAGGTCAACGACATTTTCGCCGAGAAGGCTGACAAGAAGGGCAAGTCGTCTTCGCTCCCAACGGAACTACCGGTGGACGTGGTCAACGCGCTAATCTTCATGCTTGAATTCGCACGCTGCGCCAAGATCAAGCGCAGCGTCCTAGATGGCCACGTTCCTGCGTATGTTTTTGACGCTATCCAGCTCTAGCCTTCATGCATTACGTCGACTATCTCGAGGAAGGTCCAATTCTTGCAGACAGCGAAGCCACGGGAAGCTGAACAAGAGCAAGGTGAACATAAAAAGCTAGTGCACAATACACAAGTAGACGGCCACAATGTTTCCCTCGTCGTGCAGCGCAATGAAGAGCAGGCATATAGTACTTGTTTGGACGAGAGCAAGCAGCAGTCTACGAAGCTGCTCCAAAAGGGTATCCTTTGAACGGCTGACGATCATTTGAACGGCAACACTGGCAGCAAGTGCAACGGTATTTTTTACTGCGCTTGGTGTCACTAGGCCACATCAATGCCCTGCCAGCCTCGGTTGTGTGCGATACCTGTCTGCGGAACACTCTCACTCGTCAGGTGCGGACACCTAAAGATGATGTGAATCGAGAACTGCAGATCTTGCTATCGTCACAAGATACTGCTACTGGTGCTTGTCAACCCGAGCGATACGCCAAGATCAAGTGTCCGGACCTGCAGACACGGAGAGCTTCAGTCGCTTTGTGCTGCAGTGCTCCAAGCTGGCCAAATCCTCCTATCCACGGGCCGTCCTGGCGTCGAACTTGCAGCAGAAGTCATCAGCAAACCTGCCTGGCGTGCACAGGCAACAAATCTACCCAAGTTGAAGTTGCATGTAACTAAAACAATACAGTGACACTTTCGCACTTAACCGCGACTAAGCTAAGAATTCCAAGGGGAGCCAGAAAACGAAGCAAAAGCACGCGCCGCGACCATGAGCGACTCGGGGACTGGCGGCGGCTACAAGGAGCCTTCGCGCGCCATTTTCGCGCAGCCCGACCTGCGCCACTTCCTGGGCTCTCCGGTATGTGCTGCGGCCATACGTCGTCCCTCCCCTCATTCGCCCCCCCCCCCCCCTCCCTCCCTCCTGTCGATATGTGCCGCTCACATTCTTCTTGACTCTTTCTCTACGTTTGCACAGGCCCAGCAGATGATTTTGGTGTTCGTGAAGCACCTGAACGAGAGTGTCAAGGGCAAGCGCATCTCCAGCGAGTACGAAGTCTCACCGGTGCGGCGTCCGCTGAGCGCGCAGGAAGAGAGAGACGAGAAGACTCACGCTTTTTTTATTTGTGGCTTTGTGGCTGGATGTACAGAACGTCCAGAAGGCTGTCGACCTGGTGAACGAGATCAACTCATGGATTGATGAAATCCCTCCCATCCAGCAACCCATGCGCTTCGGCAACAAGGCCTTCCGCACATTCTACGACCGCGTCGTTGAGGTAAGGGAGAGGCCTGATGGAAGACTGCTGCGTCATGTTGGAAGGTTTTTTTGAGCTAACACTATGTGCCTTTGTCTGTGGAAAAGAGAACACCTGCCATGCAGGAGAACGTGTTGCCGGAGGAGCTGCGTGGCGCTGTCATTGAGCTGGCGGCGTACCTCGATGACTCATTTGGCAACCGTGTCCGGATCGACTACGGCACGGGCCATGAAACTAGCTTCATTGTGTGGATGTGTACGTGCTACATGGTCAAGGGTGGCGAGTTACTTGCGGTGAAGAAGGTGTGCTTATTTGTTTTGATTTGCTTCTTTGCCGCTGTTATTGGCAGGCTGTCTGCACAAGCTGGGCTTTTTCACGCAGCCGGACTTCCCGGCACTCGTGCTGCGGTTGTTCACGACGTACCTGGCGTTGATGCGTCGCCTACAGAAGCAGTACATGCTGGAACCGGCAGGCTCTCACGGTGTGTGGGGCCTGGATGACTACCACTGCCTCCCGTTCTACTTTGGATCTGCCCAGCTGATCGGACAGCATGAAATCCAGCCCGAGAGCGTGCACGACGACGATGTTTTGCTGGCAAACCACAAGGAGTACTTGTATCTGGACGCTATCAAGTTTATCAAGGAAGTAAAGGCTGGCTCGCCCTTTGCGGAGACGTCGCCTATGCTAAACGATATCAGCGCTCTGCCATCATGGGAAAAGACCAACGGAGGCATGCTCAAGCTGTACGAAGGTGAAGTGCTCAAGAAATTGCCGGTCATCCAGCACCTGCGCTTCGGTTCGCTGTTCCCGTGCACGTGGACTCCGAGCCACGATGCTGACGATGGCTCGACGTACATCCCAGTGAGCACGCATCCAGGTACGAGCGTTCGTGCTCCTAACTTTGATCTAGACGGTGTGTCGGCCAAAGCGCCGTGGGTTGCTGTAGAAACGCTTGCAGCCACGAAGGACACTGCGATGTCGCCCCTACGCCACACCAAGAAGACACTGGACAAGTAATTCCATGACCGTGTGGTGAATCAAAGTGCAGCGTGGCATGGCAAGCGTGCTTGCTAGCAGCTCATGCGCGGACGCTCCGAACCGGGTGGGTACTCCCAATCAAAAAAAAGTGAAATGCTGTGGTCCCGGAAAATTTCTTTTTGTATGTTCGATGTTGCTGTGGTTTCCGGATTTGCCGTGGAAAATAACATGTGAGCCTGTTACCTGTGCAATAGTGCGGTGCGGCAGTGCTGGCATGTGGTCGTTCGCAGGGTTTGTGTGATTTGTTGTGGTGGTGGCATGTCTCCAAATCCAGGGACTGCTGACGCCTCTGGTGGACACAAGCAAAATATGCTGTTTAACAGGCTCGCTGACTCAGCGCCGTGAGCTCCAGCCACGTCGCTTGCCTCGCCGAGGCCACGTGTTCGAGCGCGTCACAAGTCGGTCGGTGGGAGTGGAAAAGGGCTGCTGGGCTGCCGCACCAGCTCGAAGGACCCATTCCAGTCGAGCGGGGCAACGAAACAGACGACGGCGTGACGGACTGAACAAGAAACGGCCCGAGGAGGAGAGCGGAGAGGAGGAGTGAAGGAGTGAAGGTCTCCGCGAGTTGTCGAGGCTCTAACGCTCGGTGGAATGCAGCCATTTCGCCGCGTGAACGCGACACGGGGAAAAAGGATTGCGGCGAGCAACGAACAGCAGCAACCGTGCACCAGAAAACAATCAAGCGAAAGCAGCCCAGTCAGTCGTGACGAGCGCAGATTACGAGGGAGCGAGATCGACCATTTAATCGGCAGGACGGCAAGCTGAGCTGAGACGAAGGCCGAAACGGAGACGTTACGAACAGCAGCCATGCGATTGGAGGTCGGACAAGAAAGAGGTCAAGGAAGCGGATTTCGTTTGCGACGACCGCGGACACGAAGCTGACCAAGAAGCTGTTCGTTCGGGTGCATGATTACCGGCAGACACGAGGCGGAACAACTTGGCGCCGGCACCGCAGTTTTCACAGTTTTGTCTACACACCATATATATGAAGTACTTATGAGCAGCGTGGCATGCCCCGACACAGATCGCGGTTTAACATTTAGGCGTAGCTAGAGCTTTTTCATGACAGCCGTAGACGTTGCGCGAGCCTCACGCAGCGGCATGCTCACACAACGGCAAACCTTACTGGCATAATAACGCGGAACGCCCCAGCCCGACGATCCTGGTGCGAGTGATCTCACACCACAGTGCCATCGCAAGCCAATGAAGAACGCATATCCATCGATACCTACACTTTCGTTTAACAATTCTGGAGCGGATGGCTGTGCGTGCGCATGCGACCACCACGCTGCCTGTCGCCGCCAACAGCCAGCCATTCCTGCACACCACCACCACCTTGCGTCCGAGCGCGGCGGCAAAGCAAGGGAAAGCTCAGCCGGCCAGCCATCTCGCCGTCGAAACTTTCGGCAGGAAAGTCAGCGCCAACCGTTGCGCCACGTACTCTGAAGAGTCAGAAAGGATGCGGACTGAGACGTTTGGTCAGAAAAAAGTCTTACCCTGCGACAGCACGTACCCCGTTGAAACCGAAGCAAAATTATATCGATCGGCTTTGTCGGGGAAACGCCTGTAAATTCAGCCCCTTGCCCACCGAGAACACCGCCGACATCAGAATGCTCTCACCGACTGTATTTTTGGGCGCACCCAGCGTAACGCCCGGCACTGACTTCAAGGGCAGAAACAAGCAGCCCACCGGAATCCCAGCAACAACTTGCGACGGCGCTGCTAACTCGAGCGAGATAAGATAAGACGCAGGCGTTTCTTGCGGGCTACATATTGCGTGGGTTTGTCTCGTTGGTGCAGCGCGACCTTTATAGTCCATCAGCCCCCGCATCCCCGATCGAGGGACGCGCAGCGGGTTCGACGGGTATCGCCTCGTCGCGTCGTTCTGTCGGCCAATCATTTGCGCGCACGCCGATCCTGAACCCGCCACCCGTCGTCGGCTCGTGTATAACGGGCGAGATACCTTGCAAATTGTATGGTTTGCGGTGTTAAATGCCGGCTGAAGCCGTTGACGCCCGTTGGTCTCCGTCGCCAGCGCACCGAGAGGGACAGGCGCCGACGCGAGCGATGGATGCCACTTTGGCCTGCGATGGATGTGGCTCACATTGTGAGCTACGGCGGCGGCTGCGTCGGGTCGGGTCGGGCGCTGTCGCGACATTTTTGCAAAGACGCGGTGCCCTCAAAATGAGCGCCTTCGTACAAAGCCAAGGCGAATCTGAGCGAGATTGCTTATTTTTCGAGCCCAAATTCGGCGAAACCGCAGGAATTGGTACCGTTTTGGGCCAAAGCCGGACTGGCTACTGATGCAGGAATGCATAGCCAGGCGGGCATCTTTGTTAAGCGCAACCCTTTCCGGCGCCCTTTCCCAGACGCGACGGCCTGGGCGCTGACTGGTCAGCAGCAATGCAGGGGACGAAACCCCTGTTGACTGGCGGAGACGCCACATGGGGCGAGCGCGGACCATCACTCCGCGTCGCCCGCCAGCGTTGGGGATCTGCCATTTTGGAATTCACTCCGCCGAGCCCAAGCCCCGCGAGCGCCTCCCGTACCCCACGCCAACTGCCCCAAGGAAGAACAGTTCACCGGTACCATGGCCCCGTACGCTCCCACCGACGGCATCAGCAAGCTCGCCATCGACCAGAGCAAGCACTTCACCGAAGCGCTGAAGGAGGCTTTCAAGAGCTCGGCCGACCAGCAGAAGGTCGCGGCGGAGAAGGTGTCGGAGCTCGTCGCTGGCGATGCCAACCTGAACCTGGGCGTCGTCTCGCAGGAGCTGCGCAACGCCCTGTCGGGCAACGATGCCGACTCCAAGGTCGTGGCCGCCTACGTCGTGGACGACCTCATGCAGAAGCACGCCGAGCGCGTGGAGGCCTACCTCCTGCCTCTGCTGTCCCTGTTCCTGGACCTGCTGGCGGACAAGAAGCCGGCTGTGCGCCCCGTGGCGCAGGAGGCTGCCCTGACCATCATCAGCTCGGCCAACAAGAACTTGACGATCCGCATCCTGCCGATCCTGTTCGACGGCCTCGACCGCTCCAAGAAGTGGCAGACTAAGAAGGGCTCGCTCGACCTCGTTGCTGAGCTGTCCAAGGTGGCCCCCTACCAGGTCAGTCGCTGCCTGCCCGACATCATCCCGCAGGTGACCGACTGCATGTGGGACACCCGCAAGGAGGTGAAGGTCGCCGCCAAGGAGACCATGACCAAGGTCTGCAACGTCGTGGGCAACATGGATATTGAGCCTTTCATCCCCGCTCTGGTGAGCTGCCTGGCCAACCCCACGGAGGTGCCTGAGTGCACCCACAAGCTGGCCTCGACCACGTTCGTCAAGACCGTGGAGGCCCCCGCCCTCGCTATCATGGAGCCGCTGCTGAAGCGTGCTCTGGCCGAGGGAAAGACCGCTGTCAAGCGTCAGGCCGCCGTCATCATTGACAACATGTGCAAGCTGATGGACGACCCCGCTGAGGCTCAGCTGTTCATCCCCAAGCTGCTGCCCGGTCTGAAGAAGGTTATTGAGACCCAGGCTGACCCCGAGTGCCGTGAGGTTGCTACCCGCGCCCACGAGACCCTTTTCGTGGCCGGTGGTTCCATGGAGGTGTCTGAGGACGAGCTGAAGGTTGACTACGCCAACATCCACAAGGTCGTCGTTGAGTCGATCGCCGCCAACCCGACTGCCGTCAAGGCTGAGATCGACAGCTTCACGGTTGACTACGTGACGGGCATCTGCTACTTCCTGGTTGTCGCTCGCAACTTCAACAAGGCCGTCTTCGAGAAGGAGATCGGTCTTTACTTCAAGGCCTTCATGAAGCTGGCGGACGTGAAGCCGCTTGCCAACGAGATCCGCGACCGATGCTTCAAGGAGAACAAGTCGATCTTCATTGAGGACGTCGACTGTGACGAGGGCATCCCCGACCTGTGCAACTGCGAGTTCTCGCTTGCCTACGGTGGTATGATTCTGCTGAACAACGCCCGCCTTCGCCTCAAGCGTGGCCACCGTTACGGTCTGTGCGGTCCCAATGGTTGTGGTAAGTCGACCCTGATGCGCGCCATCTCCAATGGCCAGCTCGAGGGCTTCCCCAGCCGCGACGAGCTGAAAACTGTGTTCGTTGAGCACAACCTGCAGGCTTCGGAGGCTGAGCTGTCCGTGGTGGACTTCATCCTTGTTGATGAGGACCTGAAGAACACACCTCGTGACGAGGTTAGGGACACCCTCGGCAGCGTGGGCTTCACCCCTGAGATGCAGGCCCAGGGTGTGGGCACTCTTTCGGGTGGTTGGAAGATGAAACTGGAGCTGGCCCGTGCCATGCTGCAGAAGGCCGACATCCTGCTGCTTGATGAGCCGACGAACCACTTGGATGTCAAGAACGTCGCCTGGCTGGAGAATTACCTGACGAGCCTGCCGAACGTGACCTCGATCATGGTGTCGCACGACTCTGGCTTCCTCGACACGGTCTGCACCAACATCATTCACTACGAGACCCGTAAGCTGAAGATCTACAAGGGCAACCTCTCCGAGTTCGTGGAGCAGAAGCCTGAGGCCAAGGCGTACTACGAGCTCGAGTCGGACAATGTGAAGTTCACGTTCCCGGAGCCTGGTTTCCTTGCCGATATCAAGAACAAGGGTAAGCCCATCATTCGTCTGACGAACTGCTCGTACCAGTACCCGGGAACCCCCAAGCCGTCGATCAACAACATCTCGGTGACGTGCGCGCTTTCGAGCCGTATCGCCGTGCTGGGCCCCAACGGTGCCGGTAAGTCGACTATGATCAAGATGCTGACGGGTGAGGTGGAGCCGACCAGTGGTCAGGTGTGGAAGCACCCTTCCATGCGTTTCGCCTACGTCGCTCAGCACGCATTCCACCACATTGAGTCTCACCTCGACGAGACTGCCAACCAGTACATCCAGTGGCGTTTCCAGTCCGGCGAGGACAAGGAGCTTCTGGCCAAGGAGACGCGTAAGCTGTCCAAGGAGGAGAAGGAACACTACAAGAAGCCGGTGAACTGGGAGGGCGAGAAGCGCGTCCTGGAGGAGATTGTATCCCGCCGCAAATTCAAGAAGAGCTTCGAGTACGAGCTCAAGTGGGACAAGTGTCCGGTTGACGAAAACGCCTGGGTGCCGCGTGAGAAGTGTGAGAAGTGGGGCTGGGACAAGCTGCTGCAGATCGCCGATGACCGCGAAGCCGCTCGCGCCAACCTGCAGGCCCGCCCGCCTACGGCCATTGCCGTGCAGAAGCACCTCGACTGCTTCGGCCTGGGCGCCGAGTTCGGTACCCACTCGCGTATGCGTGGTCTGTCCGGTGGTCAGAAGGTGAAGGTCGTGCTGGGCGCCGCTATGTGGCTGAACCCGCACATCCTGGTGCTCGATGAGCCCACGAACTACCTTGACCGCGACTCGCTTGGTGCCCTTGCTTCGGCCATCAAGGAGTTCAACGGTGGTGTGGTCATGATTACCCACCACAACGAGTTCTCGTCGGCCCTGACCCAGGAGACCTGGAACGTGGACGCTGGTTTCCTGTCCATTGATGGCCAGCAGGTTGAGGACAAGACGAAGATCGAGCAGAAGGACGAGGAGGAGGTCATTGATGCTTTCGGTAACGTCCACAAGACGAAGATCAAGCGCAAACTGACCCGCAAGGAGAAGAAGGCCAAGGAAAAAGCTCGCAAGGAGGCTGAGGCTGCTGGCGAGTACTGGAGCGACTCCGACGAGGAATAAGCGGCTTCCACTTCGCGCCCTCGATCCATCTCTTTCGATTGATACCTTATTTTGCTATAGAAGAAAAAAACTCCTTGATGTGGTATGTAGAGTGACTTGGGAAGCGATTTACTCACCGCGAATTCCAACTGCATAGAGAAGCCATTTTGCAGACCAACTTCTTGTTCTTCTTCTTCAATTCATGACAACAATCTTAAGGCAGTCAGACTCAGCTCGGTGACCGTGCAGCAGAAGCAATCAAGAAGTGTTGGCAGAGAGGGCTTGGTACAGATACAATCAGCGTGAAAGGCAACTTTCAAGCTGCCTTTAATTCAGCGTTACCACTGAAAAGGAATTGGTTCCTACGCCTCCAAAACGCGTAATGAACAATAGGATAGCACTTCGTACAGTACAGTGTAGTAGTTAGCTACATGCAGTTATTGTAGTTTTTACGGAAAAACGCGTCGATGCTGTTCTCGGGGGTCTTCCTCGAGATCTCGTGCGCGCCTCTTTTCTTGTTGCCTATCGTTTTCTTTATCGGTGATCGATCCCTGGTAATACAAGCATCAATGTGCGCGTTCACCTCCATATTGCTGCGGGAATTCAGCAGCTTGCCGCAGATAGGACACGGCTTCGATTCCCCATCAGTCCTCTTCGTAGAGTCTACGACGGTAGCGAACGCTTGTTGGATGCCGTTCTTCTGCGACTTCTTCCTTACGACACACACGTCCATGTGAGCGTTCACCTCCATGTTGCTCCGCGTGTTCAACAGCTTACCGCAAATTGGACACGGCTTGTTGTCGACCTCGGGCACATTTGTCGTGCTCAAGCTGGAGGCGAAAGCGTGTGGGATGGCGTTCTTCTTTGGCTTCTTATGCGTTGAGCGCTGGAGCGGGTGTGAAGACCATGCTTCCACGAGGACACACCCGACCTTGTGTGCAACTGGTTCGAAATGGTTATCGGCGCCTACTGCAAGAGTCTTTCTGCATTCAGGGCATGAAAAAGACTCCTTCTTGAAGGAAGTCGCGTACGTGAAGGCCGACAAGTATTTTGCCATAGCGCCTCTGTGACTGATCATTTCTTGTTCGCTGCGCACATCAAGACTTTCTTCGGTTCTCCGCGAGGTATCTGAAGATAAGACCGCAACGGGATCGGTGACACGCTCGGCGAATGTGTTGATGGCAATTTGTCGCTTGTTACCTGCCGGGGCCATGCTGGGTTGAGAGGAGATCGTGCTTTTAGGACGGGGGACTAATGTCGCTGCACGGACGCCCATGAGACGCAGCGTGAGCGGTAACTCACGACGTAGTAGCTCCACAGCATTGGCGTACAGATCATCGGTGGTGAAAACCGCAGACGCCAGCGTCGTCGACCGTGAGCAGCGCGCAAAATCGGTGTCCTTGTAGACGAACGTCACATTCTTGGCAGCCTTGTTCGCCTTCTCGAGGTCTTTAGCCAGCGTCTTACAAATGTCCAGACACTTGGCTTCGAGCTGCTTCGGGTCACTCAGCCTCCCGAACGTGCGTTCACGGCTGAAACTCTTGCGTTCTTGTTTATCACGACGCTCTCGTACTCCCAGCGAGGTCTGCAGCAACCACAGAGCAGTCTTCTCCGAGAACAAGTGGAAAATCTTGCCCCGTTGAGCGAATAGCTCACAACCAGTGTGCACGTTGAGCGCCTCGCTGAGAATCTTTTCCGTGACTTTACCAATGCCACCGATCTTGCGCACAGGTAGCTCATGAATAAACCCCATCACACGCTCGCGTGTGAACGGCAATACATACTGCCCGTTGGGTTTGTTCATGTCCGAGCAGATCTACAACAACACTAATTAGTTAGATACGCGGAGATACATGCAAACAAGAAGAAAGCAGTACCTTGGCTAGCATAGCGTTCACTGCGATTCCAGCACTGGCGGTCAGCTGCGTGCAGTCGAGTATTTTTTTCCGTAGCTCACGAACTACTGCCGCTGCAATCGCTGCTCGGCCCGCAGCCGTCGCTGTCCACTGTTTGTCGTCATCGCTTTCCTTACTCTCGGCGTCATCCAGAGACTCTGAAACGTACTTTTGCCAGTACTTCGCCACAAAGTCCGTTAAATCAAGGCACGCTTCATCCAGACTGAAAGCCTCGAAGTTCGGGTCGTATTCTGCGAACACAGCGCGGATCTGAGCAGCCACACCTGCGTATTTCTCCATGTTCACCGGCACAAAGTGGAGCTCGGGACAGAGCTCCTTGCCAATAAATCCCGGCATGGCAGCTCGCACGCCGTACTGCCTCGCTGCGTAGTTGGTCGTGCTGATCATGTTGAGGCCACCGATGGCGAGCGGCACGTCGCGCAGCTTGGGGTTGTCCCGCATCTCGACGGCGGCGTAAAACATGTCCATGTCCACGACCACAATGGTGCGCGAGAGGTCTCGCGTTGCCTCCATCCGCGCCACTCGGGCGTCGGCCTCCTGCTGCAGACGCAGTAGCTGGCCGCCTGTGAGACACGTGAGCTTCTCGCGCATGGCGACCACGCGCTGCTCCACCTTCTCGTTGTCGCGCAGGGATTTCTGGTAGAAGGACGAGTCCTTGGACATCTTGTGCACCACCTCCTGCACGTGCTGCTTGTCCACGCCCTTCATGCCGGCCTTGTCCGCCGTGAACACGAACATGGCGGAGGTGGCGGCGGCCTCTGCACCAGGCGGGCGGTCGCCTGTATCAGTTGCCATTTCTACGATGCTGGGCTTGACGGATGACACGCCAATTGACAAGTGAGCTCTTCAAAAATGCACCAGCGGGATGGACATTTGTGATTGGCGCACATATTAATATGTTTGGCGCCACGGACGGCAACTCGATCACGAGTCGGCGCCAAAGTGCAGATACGAGAAGCAGGGTTAACCTTTTGCATCTGGTGGTGCTGCAATATGGGTGGAATGTTTCGGATGATACAGGTCTTGCTGTCTAATAGAATCGGTCAGAGTTTTGTGCGCAAAACGCGCTCCTCAAACTCCTGCAAGGTCCAACGCTTCGAGTGACCGGGTGAGTGGGAGGTCCTGCAGTGCCTCCTCGATGATCGTCTCCACTTCTTCGCTACCTTCGACCACTTCTCCGATGCGGTTGCGACTGGCCTCCTCGAATTGCCGCAGGATGGCCTCGGTCTTCTCGACCTCCGTCTCCCACTTGAGGTTCGGCGCGCCGTTGTTCGGGTTCCCTGCGGCATCCAGCGTGTTGGCCGCCGCAAGCTCCAGATCGGGCTGGTGCACGATCATCGTCGGGTGCTTCGTGACCCGCACGCCGTTCCACAGCCACTGCGGAGCGTCGGCAGTGACAACGACCTCCTCTGAGAAGGCCGCCAGGTACTCGGATTCGTCCTTCTCGATGCCGTGGTCCCGTGTGAACCTGCACCACATAACCAGACACAATACTTAAGTACGTCAGTAGGTCGCAACCCCTGCTGTTATTCTTATTGACCATTGCTGCTCACCTGCAGAACTCGGAGACTGTGGCGAGCTTGGTCCAGTTCTGGAGCTTGCGGAGGATCATGACGACGATGCCCGTGACGTTGGACCCGTCGAGGCAGTGGATGTACAGCGGGAGGTTCTTCTGCTGCACGAGGATCTCCAGGATCTGCGCCGCCGTGGCGGGCGACACCGTCACGTTGTCGGACGTGAACTTCTCGGCGTAGAAGTGCCGCAGCGTGGCCTTCTCGTTGGCGCAAAAGTCCGCCAGGTCGCTCGTGGGCGGCTCCGGGATCACGGACACCACGGTCTTCAGCCCCAGGCGGCGCAGGAAGCGGAAGTTCTTGAGCGTCGGGTACGCGCCGCGGTACAGCCCGTGCTGCACCGTGCTGAAGCGGAAGGGCGGGATCAGCGCCGGCGCCGTCGCGTTCATGACCTATATCTCGGGTTGTCAGTAGCTCAGGCAGCTCAATTGGTACAATGTACCGTTGATGCGGGATCACGTGTTAAAGCCGCTGTGACGTTACAGAGCTCTTCATTTACGAAGACGAAGAAGGAGACAAAGACGGAAGGAAGGCAGCCATGTTTGTGATGATCAACGCGACGGACAACCCGTGGATGGTGGCGCTGCTGCTGTTCGTGCAGGTGGTGATGCCGCTGCTGCAGAGCAACGCCGCGGACAATGAGGGCGCGTCGTTGGCGCTCAACGTGGCCATCCTCTTCCTGCTCGGACTCTCGCTCATGACCTTCTGGAAGGCCGCGCGCTTCTGCCGCGTGCTGTACCAGCTTCGCGGACGGGTACGCACTGGATACAGTGAGCCCTGGCCTGCACGATACCGTTTCAGTACTAACTCACTTTTTATTATCGTTCGTTGTTGGTGTAGCACCCCGAGATGGGCTGGGTGGCCTTCTTCCGCGAGGCCTACACACAAGTGTCAGCGGCGGCGGCACAGCGCGAGACCAACAACCAGAACCGCGCGGCGCAGGAGGACGCGCGCTCCGAGACGTTCAATCGCACGTTGCGTACCATCCAGGTGATGCCCACGGAGGAGTTCAAGACTCCCGAGGAGCTCAAGGAAGCCAGCATCGCTGAGCTCAAGCAGCGGCTCGAGCGTCGCGACGTCGACTTTGCCGGCTGTGTGGAGCGCCGGGAGCTCGTGGATCTGCTGGTCAAGTACAGGGGAGGCCCGTCCAACAACGACACGTGTTGTATCTGCTGCGAAGAGTACCAGACGGGCGACGCGCTGCGTCTGCTGCGGAAGTGCAAGCACGAGTTCCACCTCGAGTGTCTGGACAAGTGGGCCTTCACCTCAGTCAACTCGCAGCGCGCGCCGTCCTGCCCACTCTGCAACCAAGGCCTGGAGTAGGTCTCGGATCGGTGTTGCGTTGCTAATCTCTCTTCCAGCTGGAGAGACCAAGCGCTCGGCGTTTGCTACGTCATTGTGCTGGATGCAGCTGTTTCGTGAACAGTCCGCCTCAAGATCGTGTTGCAAGGCTGAAAACAAGTTTTATTCTTTGTCATTGTTGATAGTATCCGTGTACTGCAGCGCTCGCCAACAAGTCTCCATTGCTGTTGCCTTCAACTACACGTCGTAATCGTGTGCTGTACGATGCTGATTGGTTGATTATCTCCCGTAAACCCACAACATTTCAACCAATCACAGTCCAACTTCGGATACCGGTCATTTGTGGGCGATTCACGTCAGCAGCGCCATGATGTCGCTGCGCTCCCTAGCCACCAGCAGTCGATCGGCCCTCGCTTCAGCTCGAAGTACGTTCCTCCTTCTCCATTGGACCCATCCTGATCTGCTCTAATTCGTTTCTAATGCATCGCTTGCCATTGCTCGCAGTCGCTGCCTTGTCGACGCAAGCCGCCGGCTCCGCTCCTGGCCGTACGTTTAACACTCGACTGCTCCTCCCAACGCACCGTAATTCCTAGGCTCGAACTAATATCGCTACGTTAACTTGACGCATTGCTGCAGCTATTCTGCTGTCGTACGGCGACGGGTTCCTCGGTGCACTGGGCACGGGCGGCTACGAGAATGTGCCGACCCCCACTCCGCTGCTGACCACCGCCGGCCTGTCCGTCAAGGAGATCTCCGTGGGCTGGGCCCATGCCGGCTTCGTCACGAACGACGGAGACGCCTACATCTACGGACGCACGCACTCGTTCCGTGACGTGATCCGCTCCACCAACATGCAGCGCGTGCTGCCGAAGCTCGTGTGGTGGATTAACAGCTTCACGCGCGCACGCGGGATGGACACGCTGGAGCCGGCGCTGCTGGAGCTGCCGGGGGGAGAGCGCGTCAAGAAGATGGTGTGCTCCACGGCGCTGACGTTCCTGCTGACGGAGAGCGGCAAGTTGTTCACGCTGGGTGCCAACGGCTACGGCCAGTGCGGCGTCGGCGAGGAGGGCGTCAGTGTTCATCCGCCAACCCACGTGGATATCGACGGCGATAAGATCGTGGACATTGCTGCAGGTTACCAGCACGGACTTGCGGTGACGAAAAACGGCACAGTGTTTACGTGGGGCAAGGGTGAACGCGGCCAGCTTGGCTTCGGCACGGGCAATGCCGATGCGCCGCAGGAACTGATTGCGCTGAAGGGCAAGAAGATCGCCAAAGTGGGCGCTGGCTTTAACCACTCTTGCGCTGTTTCGGGTGAGTTGGATTTGCTTGGCTGTTGCGAAAGTTTGGCTAACGTAGTCGTGTTTGTGGGTATCAGAGGACGGCGAGCTGTTTCTGTGGGGTAAGATGCTGAATCCGAAGGGGAAAGCCGAATGCAACGGTGACCAGATCACCCCGCGACTCGTGCGGACTAGCGACGGTGTGAAGCTCTTCAAGTGCAGTCAATTCCACACGACTTTCATTACTGGTGAGTGTGTCGTTGGTGCGATGGGGTCATTTAGCTGCTCCTTGCTGACACCTTTGTGCTTGATACAAGCTGACGATAAGGTCTGGCTGGCGGGGCGCACGCCTTCAGGTCGTCAGGAAAAGAACGATTTTGCCCACGTGGCATCGCAGATGTACACGACCCCGCTGCAGATCACCAATGAGCAAGTCGTGCGTACAAGGGACATCGTGAAGATCGGCAAGGGTGTGGACAAGTCCTCTTTCGTGACTGGTACGTCCGTCGGTTGCTGCATGGTTTTGCTAAGGTTATCGATGAGTGGCCTAATATGTTGATATGCTCCGTGTGCAGCCGACGGCCGAGCGTTCGAATGGAACTTCGAGTCTGGCATTCACCCGGTGAAGGAGCTTGCTGACCTGGAGGTGAAGTCCTTAGAGAGCGGCTTCCACTACCGCCTCCTTCTAGCGCAGCCGAAACAGTAGACGCATCCTGATAATACGAATGCGTAGGATTTTTGCTTCCTCCGATACAATGGAGTACTATTACAAGGTCTGCTTACGCTTAGATATTGATCTCTTCCTTTGATACTAACACGGGCTTGATGCGCCGGCGCAGACGGCCCGTAGTCGGGCTATACTCCTCGCCAAGATCTTCGTCGCCGCTGTCGCTGATCAATGCGTCGAGTGCTGCTGCCTCCTCCTCAACCTCGTCGGTAATGCTTCGATCAAATGCAACTTTCTGACCGAACTCCTGCAGGCCACGGGCAGGAGACAGCTGCATCGTCTCACTTTCGTCGCCGCTGCTGAGTGCTTGCTTGGCTGCAGCTGACACTTCCTGCTCAAAAAGTCCGGGTGGCGCCCGCAGCGGCATCAAATCTTGCGCTTGAACATTTTCGCCCTCAGCACGGTCTGTCGTTTTCTGGGGTACCCTCCACGAATAAGACACCTCGACTACGTTTTCGCCGTTGGCCTGCTTGCCACAGTGCTTCCAGATATCGAAACAGGTCACATTGGAGTCCTCCTTCGACCACTTGTCAGTCCCGTTTTTCTGGAAGAAGCACAGGACGGCCCCCTCCGGCATCACCGAACGCACTTTAGCCCACTTGCCGCTCATATGCGCTGTGATCTCCGAAATCTTCTTCGTCGACGACAACTTTAGCTCAACCTTCGGCCGACAGCCACAGCGCACCACGTCCGCCTTGGTCTGCTTGTCCCGCGGAGCCATGCGCATCTTGATGTAAATTTTCTTTCGAAATTGCTGCGGCGTATGGAACGCAACGCCATGTCGCGTGCGAGACCGAGACCGCGTGTCCGTGGGAGTAGGGCTCGTGAAAGAGATAGCTTCCACTTCAGCACTCCGAGTCTTCTTCGCCGAGTCAGCAGCAGGAGAACGGTCCGTGGACGCGCTGCGCTTACGCTTCAATGTCGCCCCCCCTGGCGATTCACCGTTGGGCTGTTGCACAGTTGGCAAAGTCAACACCTTTTTGGCAGTCTTAGTGACCGAGAGGGAACTAGCGGGGGGCATCGAAGCTACCTGGCCCTGCGAAACAGAGTGTTTCTTTCGCACCATTGGGTGATGAATCTGCACAGGTGACGCCTCCGGAACCGGGACACTTTCTCTGGCGAAAAACGAGCTGAGGTTAGACCTTGACACCCATGCTGAGATGGAAGTCAGGCCAGATGCTGTGTTGTTGGATGCTGAGTTGTCCGCCTTAGCTTTGAGCATTTGACGACGACTACGAATGATGGACTGAAGCAGCACATTAGCCAAGTTGGTCTTCACTGACGCGGGCTCCGAATCGAGTGCTTGAAATCTAAACGGAACAAGTACATATGTTAGAACTGCGCGAACAACGTTGTGTATCCACCAACCAAGCAGATGCTCACTCTTCATAGTGTTGCTTGTCTGCCATCAGTTTACTCCAGCACCAGACAGCAATGCGCACTTGGTCCGGGTTCATCAGGTCAATGTCGTTCTCCACAACCTCCAGTAGCTCGGAGATATTCTGCATAACCGTAGTGTAGAACTGCCGCACCTCCATCACACTCTTGGTCCTGACCTTCGTGCTGATGGCATCAAAGCGCTGCAGCAGCAGCGAGCTGAAAGGGGGCACCGGCTCGCCTTCTGGTGTAGGCGGCCACTTGACCTTAAACATGCTGAAGAAGGTGTTCTGCTCCTGGCCCTGCCACGAGGAGCTCCTGGTCCTGGGTCGCTTCGTACCAGCCAACGGTGCTGTCTCCTCGCCAGTCCTGCTGGTCTCCATCCTGCTGACCTGTCGCGGCGTCGTGACTGTTGGTGCTCTCCTCAATGGAGAACTAGTCGTCCTGCGTGTCCTAGGGCTCTTAGACTGTCTCCACTGCATCTTCAGTGGACTCATGGGCACTGTGGCGTCAGAAAAAGGCTCCAAGATAGGCGATAGCTCCGTGTCGAAGGGAAAATCCAAAGCTGCATCCAGTAGATGTGCGTCGTGGTCTCCCAGCGCCGCGTTGAGCACCGACTCTGCTGCTGTGGACTGATCTGCTGTTTTCTCTGCGGTAGTTAAGCTGTCAACGCCGCTGCCCTGCGCTCTAGGAGTCGATGCATCAGCGAACACGTCCATGATTGGCAGATTATTGAGCTGTTCGTCGTCCAGCCACGCTGTATGGAGCCCCGAGAGGCTATCGGAGTCGAAGGAGTCTGTGTACAAGACAATTAGACGTTTATGTGCGTGGAAGTACTGGCAAAACAGTGGTAAAACGTACCATGACCGAGGTCCGCGGAGAAATGGTGGCTGTCTTCCATGGTTAATAGCGCAGTCGGCATGGACTGTACGGGCGTCGGAGAAGCGGGGTACTGGCGACAAGACGATGGAGAATACACAGACGGACGCCTCGTCGAGGTCTCGGCACTGTGGCGATCACTAGCGACGGGTGGAGAGCGCGCGCTGGGGCTCCCCGTTCCCGCTTTTTCGGCTTTGGGTGCTGAATGAGCGCGAGCATGTGAAATCGTACTTAGTGGAATTGCGCGCGAAAACTTTTAAGTGGATTGGAAACAGCCAATCATAGCCGAGATCAGATCCCGCCAAAAACAGAAATCAGATGCTGGATGTGCTCCCCACTTTTACGAGTCATTCTCGTCGATAAGATGCATGCGCCGAGTTCCCTTATCTGTGGATCAGGCACCTAGGAGATGCAACTCATTTGGTACACTTACGAAACGTTGATGCGGTTTCTAGACCCGTTTAAAGCATTGGCACGGAATGGACTGAGTTACAGCTTGATAGCACATCTATCTCTTGCTTTCTCGTAACACTGGCGACCTACAGGTACTGCTTGCGCAGCGCGAGTACGTGCGGCTCCGGGTCCGTCACGAGCTTGGCGCGGAAGTCGGCAATGGCGTCGACCTTCTCGCGGATCTCGGGCGTGATTTTGTCCACGAACTCGAGCGCCTTCAGGTTTTCGTCCAGCTGCTTGATGCTGGTGGCACCGAGGATCACGGTTGACACGTGCGGGTTGGAGGCCACCCAAGCGATGGCCAGCTGGGCCATGGAGCAGCCCAGCTCGTTGGCGATCTCTGTCAGCTTCACCACCTTGGCGATCTTCTCCTCGAGGCCGTTCGCAAGCAGGTTCTTGTACAGCGGAATGGACAGACGCGAGCCCTCCGGGATGCCCTTGCTGTACTTGCCGGTCAAAATACCGGACGCCAGCGGAGACCACGTCGTGAGACCGTAGTTGTACTTCTTGTAGAGCACGTCGAAGTCGTACTCGACGCGCGAACGCTCCAGGATGTGATACTGTGGCTGGTCGAACACCTGCAGGAACATCAAATGGCAAAGTCGTTAAAATTTCGTGACGTGGATATCAAACTGGCACATGGTAAGTGCACGTACCGGACGGATCAAGCCGAGGCGGTCCGCGATCTCGCAGGCCTCAATGATCTCCTGAGCAGTCCATTCACTGGTGCCCCAGTAAAACGCCCAGCCCTGCTCAATCACGTAGTTCATTGCGCGAACCTGAACAGTGGCCAGTGAACACGCACAACCAGAATGGTTAATTTGGAGAGCTTCAAACCGAGACTATCATCAGACTGCACAACCTACCGTCTCCTCCATGGGGGTGAACGGGTCGGCACGGTGACAGAAGACCAAGTCCACGTAGTCCAGCTCGAAGCGTTTGAGCGACGCCTTCATGCCCTCCACGATGTGCTTGCGGCTGTTGCCTCCCTGGTTCGGGCCCGGCTTGGTTCCGAAGAAGAGCTTGGTGCTGATCACGAGATCCTCGCGCGCCCAGGCGCCGCGCTCGATGCCGGCCTTCACCACCTTGCCCATGACGAGCTCGGAGCGACCGTTCTCGTACACCTCGGCGTTGTCGAAGAAGTTGATGCCCTGCTTGTACGCGTGCTCCATGATGCTATAGGCCTTCTCAAAGTCGAGCTGCGCATCGAAGGTGACCCAGCTGCCGAACGACAGGCGAGAGACCAGTAGGCCAGAGTTGCCCAGGAAACGGTACTTCATGTTGTGCGACGTGGTGGTGCTCATGGTCGATTGCGGAGGGGGCGAGGTGCTGCTGCGTGCTGTCAGGGGGTGAAATGAGTTATGAGGCCAAGGAAACACGAGGCTGCGAGTGAGACTGACGTACTGCAGCAAGATTCCAACGGCAGAACACCGAGATGCTCCCCTGGTAGTTGCACCATGGTCTCACCAAACAAGGGCGGTCGTCGGGGGTGACGTGTGGCTAGTGAAAGCAGGCGAGATGGAGACTGGTTCAACCAGCACCTCGTCGACTGAAGGCGGTGCGAGGACTGGTTGATCCGACGGTGCAAAACCTCGGCCAAGCACTGCATAGACAGGAATGCCCAACACCACCGAATTTCGCCAGCTCTCCAGACTGCAGTCGACGTTCACAACAAATTGCTGCGACTACCAATAGTAGGATTCATCATATATTTTACATGTATAATACCGGTACATGTACAGTAGTCAATGCAAAATCGTCATCCGCCATGAGCACCGTCAATCCGACCGCATCCGAGGATCAGTAAGGGTACCGAGAACGTGCTGCACTTGCAATAGGTCGATGGATTTTCGCAGCTCGTCCAGGACATTTCGGCAGGAACAGCCCATAGCTCCTACTTCTTCTTCAGATTACTCTATTGCCTCGACACAACTCGTTGGCACTTCCCCCTCGACAGTACGAGTTGTCTTGGGATCGTTTAGCGTCTTCAACTTTTTATATTCTTTTCGGAACAGCAAAACCTGCTTTCAGTTCTCATTTGCTGAGTTTCAAGTCGACAATACTTGATGCTGCACCTACCGACAGGCCAAATGCAAACGACACTTACAGCCACTTCTGGCGCAGGTTGATCACGTGGGGCTCGGCCTGAGGCACAAGCTTGGGCTTGAAGTCGGCAATGGCGTCGATCTTCTCGCGCACCTCGGGCGTGATCTTGTCCACGAACTCCATGGCCTTCAGATTCTCGTCTAGCTGCTTGATGCTGGTGGCACCCAGGATCACCGTGGACACGTGCGGGTTAGCCGCCACCCAGGCAATCGACAGCTGCGCCAGGGAGCAGCCCACTTCCTTGGCCACCTCGGCGAGCTTGTCCGCCTTGGCGATCTTCTCCTCGAGGCCGTTCGAAAGCATATTCTTGTACGACGGCATGGACAGACGCGAGCCCTCCGGGATGCCCTTGCTGTACTTGCCCGTGAGGACACCCGACGCCAGCGGCGACCACGTCGTGAGGCCGTAGTTGTACTTCTTGTACAGCACGTCGAAGTCGTACTCGACGCGCGAGCGCTCCAGAATGTGGTACTGAGGCTGGTCGTACACGGGGCGGATCAGGCCGAGGCGGTCGGCGATCTCGCAGGCCTCGATGATGTCCTTGGCGCACCACTCGCTGGTGCCCCAGTAGAAGGCCCAGCCCTGCTCAATGAGGAAGTTCATGGCGCGCACGGTTTCCTCAATAGGCGTGGCGGGGTCCGGGCGGTGGCAGAAAACCAGGTCCACGTAATCCAGCTCGAAGCGTTTGAGCGACGCCTTCATGCCCTCCACAATGTGCTTGCGGCTGTTGCCCACGTCGTTGGGGCCGGCCTTGGTGCCGAAGAAGAGCTTGGTGCTGATCACCAGGTCCTCACGCTCCCACAGCTTACGCTCGATGCCGGCCTTCACCACCTTGCCCATGATGAGCTCGGAGCGACCGTTCTCGTACACCTCGGCGTTGTCGAAGAAGTTGATGCCC
>LGTU01000496.1:0-35084 GCA_001314425.1 Phytophthora pluvialis | reverse complement strand
TCCCCCTCAATTGAAAATTTGGTGTGTGAGCCTTTACAGATGATCATTCATGGTGAAGGCGGCTCTGGAAAGAGTTGGCTCATTCGCCACATTGTCAAAGACGTTCATTGTGTCTTTGGTGAGCACATTGTGTCAAGCCGAAACTCAAAGCGAATTCTACTACTAGCTCATCAAGGTACAGCTGCATTTAATATTAAAGGACGAACAATATGCTCAGCATTTGAGCTTACCTTTTTTCTCGAAACGCATTCTCCTCCTTGTACACCCCTCTGTCTACTGTACAAGGAGGGCAGACAAAGCTGAAAAGGTTACAGGAGGAATTCACTTCTGTTCATTTTGTTATCGTCGATGAATTTAACGTTATTTTGTGCGGGATGCTTTACTGGACTGATCAAAGGATGCGCGAAATATGACCAGGTTGCAGCCACTTACCTTTTGGAGGTCGCGATGTCATTTTTGCTGGGAATCTAGCTCAATTTGACCCGGTAGTTCAACTTGCACTTTCGACGCCGCCCAAAAAATACAAAATCAAATACAACGACGAGGACGTGAGCTATGGGAAAACATTCCTAATGTTTGCACCTTAACGAATTAGAATAGAGGAAAGACCGATCCAGAGTGGTTTGATGCTCTGCGACGCCTTCGTTGTAAGTGCCCGACAGAGGCAGACGTCGCGCTTTTCAATTCTAGATACCGCAAAGAGAATGAAATGCCGGAGTGGGCTCTAGCATCGAAACACATCGTCTACACAAATGCCGACGTAAATGCAACAACTGCTTGCAACATGACGGCAAATTCGTCCACAATGATCAATATTCGTTGTAAGCATACGGTACAGCTAAAGCGATTAGCGAGCAAAAACGCGAGGTTGGAGAAGGTCGATTGAACTTTTGCTTGAGGAAGCCGAAGTTCCCAATACAAGCCGATACAGGGTTGTGGGGACTAGCGTGAGGCTTGCCGTTGGTGCACCAGTTGTACTCAATTTCAATGTAGAACAATCTGCAGGACTCTGTAATGGAACTAATGCTGTAATATACGATTTCCTTTTCCCCTCAGGTGATAAGAAGAGAGGGTAATATATATGAAGTAAAGATAATGTTATGATGAAATGGTAAATTAGTAAGAATGAGTATGAAGAAAAAAAGTGTGAAGAATAAATGTGTGAATGTTGATATGTGAGATAAATGGTAATGTGGTAAGTGGAATTTTAAAGTATAGTATTAAATAAAGAAGTGTCTAGAGTAGGTGGATAATGTTGAAAAAGGGTTGTTTATAAAAGGTAAAATAATAGAAACAAATAGTTTGTGAGAAAAGTTGTTAACCCTTTCGCGAGCCACCTTTCTGAACTATACTATACAAACTTAGGTCATTAGTCATTAGTCGCAGGTAGAATTTCTACTTTGACCTCTTTTTACGAAGAACGTACACTATCTAGCTATGTCCCGTGCGACATCTCATCCACTGTGATTTCTCGGTACAAGAGAAATGCGTATAATACTAAGTTTTTGTATGGACCTGTGATTACTGATAGCACCTTTTTAACTTGTTATAAAATACGGTTGATTCTATGTTGAACTTGTGTAAAAGGAAGTAAAATGCTCCCTTTAAGATGGTCGATTTCAACCTTGGTTTGCCAAACAGCTTAAAGGGGGCATTTTGCTCCCTTTCGTCACGAAAGGGTTAAAATAGAAAGGATTTGTAAATTAGGGTTTAGGGTTTAGGGGCATTTAGGGTTCATGATCTACCCATAATGCTAGTCCAGATCACAGATACGTACCTAGGTCCTTCATTCTTTCCAGACATTGCAAACATCATACCTATAGTTCTTAGACGGACTACCTGGAGTAAGAAAACCAGCGATTTGGGTGTGTCGCGAGACGGAATCCCTTTGCGTCTAGCATACGCAATGACTGTGCACAAAGTTCAAGGGTTAGCGTGCCCTAAGATTGTTTTTAATTTTAAACTCTGTTCCTAATACTGTTTTTGCTTACGTAGCACTTTCACGAGTGCGAGGCCGTGACGATATTGTGCTGACAACGTTATTGACACTTGCAAAATTATCGTCATCTGTAGCTGCTCGTGCAGCTTTCACCGATGTAGAAGAGCGGATCGGTAAAACTGTAGAGAGAACAAAAATTAGTGCATCCATAATCATGTCTGGAATGAAGCAGTTTACGCGTGCACACAACCAAACGCTGCGACCACGCTCTTGAGATCGTGTATGTTTATATTTGCCTTTGCGGGTTCCCTGCCCGATTGAGTAGAGACCGCTGGAACGTTTCCAGTCTCCGCTGGCGTGTGCACTATGCGAACAATCACTTCCAAATCTACCCCGCGCCGCCCAATTGTCCGATGAGCTAGCCCAAGTCGAGCACAAGAAAGAGGAAGCCTTTGGGCAAAGCATTGCCAGGATTGGCGTCACCCAATCCTTCGCGTCGAAAAGTCGAGTCTCACGCCAGCCCAGTGAACAAGTGCTTGGTCAGCGCAACGAAGGCCCCATTACAGATCATGAGAGGATCAGACCACCTCAAGGTCAGATGAGGTTTTTCAAAGAGATCACATTTGTAGGTCTTAAGGTTTTGTTTAGGTACTACTTTGGTCTCATCTGCTCCATTCGTTTGCCAATTTTCTTTTTGAAGTGCCAAACCGACGTCTCCGCGATGGCTCCCCGCCAACGCTCCGCAGCAAGCAAGACGCGCGACGACCGAGCAAACGAACCAGGAAGCGCTCCTGCACGTGGGCGCACCCGCCACCACGCCGACGTTGCTGTTCCTGCTGAAGGCCTCCGTGCGCGCACCCCCAGCCTAGACGGTGCTGCACCTGGAGCAGGAGAAGGCGCGCGTGGGTGCACTCACCAGCAAGGCAATGATGTAGCCGCTGCCGGGGACGCTGGTGGTCGTGCGCGAACTCGCCGCCCCAGTACCGGAAGTGCTGCTGCTGCGAGAGGTCGTGCTCGTAGGCGCGTCCCCCGCCACATCGCTCTTCGTCGTGATGCTGCGGAAGTTGCGGAAGGTGGAGCGCGTGGGCGCAGCGATAGTAGGGACGACAATGACGACGTACCAGATGCTGCTGGTGGCGAAGACACCCGCGGCCACACCCACCACCTAGTAGATGAAGCGAGCGTCGATTCCCTTGATGAAGCTGAGCGTGACGGCACTGCCAGCAGCGGTGCCGTCGACGCTGAAGGAGAGAAAGACGAGGATTCGTCAAGTACGGACGTCGTGCCGTGGAACTCAGGCGTTGACAGCCCTTCGACCAGCTCATTGTCCACCAAGCGGTAGTGCTCCGCTTCGGTGTCTTCAGCTTCGCGTGGCGATGCACCTGCATGCAAAAAGCGTGATGGAAGGACGAAGCTATATCTCAACGGCTACGAGTACACGCAGGTCAAGATAACACACCGATGCAGTTTTTTTATCGTAGCCAGAGCTGCCGAGCCAAGCTTGAGTTTATCGCTGCGGTAATGGACTATGATTTCGCCAACAGCATCGCACACACCTGCATCCCGCCATCTCTCCGAGCGCTTACAGATCGCGACGAGACTGGGGCACTCGACGTCACGGCAGCAATGAAGCGTGAAGTCGACAAGATGGCGACATCTACGGTAGCAACGCCTCTCCAGATCTGGGATGAGATAAGCGCCAAGTACTACAGGACGACTGAGAACAACACTGCCGTCCGTGGAATGACAAGAGGTCAAGTCATTAAGCGAGTACACCACGCACGAGCGCTACACTACGGAACGTACATTCACGGTCGAGTCGAAATCCTGCCGTTGGTGAACGTCAAGAACAGCAACTTGATGTTCTTGCAGTTCCACCACGTCTGGTGCAACCCGAACGGCGAGTTGGACCGGGTGATCGGCTGGGCGAACCCCTCTCTACTGAATTTACTTCGGTACGAGAACATCACGCTCTTTGTGGATGGCACATTCCGCTGTGTGCCAGACAAGTTTGCACAGTGCGTCGTGGTAATGGTCTACGATCGAGGTACCAAGCTCTACATCCCGGTCTTCTCCGTGCTTTGTTCGTCAAGGAACTACGACACGTACTGGAACTTGCTCCAGTTTGTCGTCTCCAATGCGTGCGGGGAGGCTCTCAAGCCCAAAGAGGTCGTGTGCGATTTTGAAGCTGCCCTTATCAACGCCGCGAGCGACTGGTTTCCTCAAGCAGCAATCATCGGGTGCTTGTTCCATTTCAAACAAGCATGCAAGCGTCGAATGCTGAAATATCGCTTGCACAAAGACCAAGTGAAGATTGCGATGCTACCGAGACTTCTGAACATGCTCACCGTGATCGACAGAACCAAGATCGCGCCACAGGGCATTACTTGGGTCAAGGGCGCTATTCAGGAGCGATGCAACAAGGACAACATAATCTACTCCAGTACAAAATGGGATTCGTCTTGGAAGTACTTCGAGCGCACGTGGCTGGAGCTATTGCCGCCAAAGTTTTGGAATGTGCACGGCTACAGCAAAAACGTTATTGCACGCACTAACAACCCGCTCGAGCGATTTAATCGTGAGCTGAATGCAGCGTTCGGAACTCCGCATCCGTCGCTGCCGCGATTCATTCAGACCGTGGAGGATATCTCACGTCGTCGCGTCCAGCTTCGGGACGACATTATCCTCGGCAGGGCAAAACCACCGAGCCGTGTTGAGCGGTATGAGCTCCCATGCCCAGTCGAGCTAACTAGCAGCGTTGGTGGTGTTCACGAAGTAGTGTAAGCCTATGCGGTGGTGAATATAATGCATTTGAGCTTGTGACCTGCCGCTTGGTCTTGCACTCACTGTGCATGCAGGTCATACTGAGATCATGTGGTCTAGCAGTAAGACCTGCTTCGCCTATGACCTGCAGTGGACACTACCATTCAGCAACCGGTTACGAGGCGGGCGCCTGGGGCCTTAATGAGGACCGCTTTTGCGATACCGGTATACCGATCAGAAACTGGTTGTGTGCTTTATTGTCGACCGGTTTTGCGGTACCGGTATACCGGTCATACACCGGTTGTGTGGTGTGCATCAGGGGGCTTTTTTGAAGACCGCTTTTGCGGTACCGGTATACCAATCCTGTCTTATCCAAAGCTGGCACAGTTCCTTTGGGTCAGTGCACCGTAGAGTAAGTTATTCGTGCGACGGCGGCGGAGACCCAGCAATGTCGCCGCCTCCCCAAAAGAATTATGGCTATGTGAGCAACCGTCTCGTGGGTGGAGTTAGATTTCGTGCACATGTGATATTCGTGAGCTCGGCCCGGAACGGACCGAGTCCATGAATCACGCGGGCACGATGCTCTTCATGATTTCTATCATATCTCAGCCTTCGCCAAGCCCTAGTAGAGCCAATCACAGATCTGAAAGGGGGGGTACAATACCCGGTGTAGTCTACCCCCCTTCAGACTACCAGTACATGTATGGAATCGTCTACCTTGCCAGTTCTGGGTTTAGGTAATCGTGATGGCGGCAAATAGCAACACACACCAGTCAGTTAGTGGCAAAAAAATGGGAAATGAAGATGCTGCAACGACGTACATGGTGGTGCCCCTGTTGCGTGGCGCAGTACCGCGACTTGCGCTGAACGATCGCCAGGCATGCAGTCTGGCTGCCGGTAAGAGAGGGAGGGAGAGTGAAGGTGCGAAGCACCAAAACCCTCCCCAATAAGATGCAATAAAGCCTGTAACAAGTTCTAGGGGAGGTCAGATCTCTGAGCTCTATCACATATGGACAGTACATGCGGCAGTGAGTTTCCTGCCACCAATCATGCGATGAGGATATGAGGCAGAGAAGTGAGGCCGCCCGAGGACGAAGTCTGAGGACAAGCCCACTTTCCAATCTGCCTCTGACTGAGCATTCGTCTAGAGTAAGGTAGATAGGAATAAGGGAAAAATACATTGTTGTGAGTCTACCAACAACCTTTGAGAGAGTTCATTCTAACATTTCAAGTAAGATGAGCAAGTCCAACACGCCAAGCGCCAGCGTCACTGACAGGCTGACTTTCCACGGGAAGAAAGCCTTGTTTGCTGGTTGGAAGGACAGAGTCAAGGCCCACCTGACTGCGCTGAGTGACGCGCTGGTGATGACGGAGCTGCAAGTGCGTCGCCGGGCCTCTATTGCACGCTACGAGGATGCGCTTGTGCGAGAGCCGGTCCTAGAAGACATAAGTGCTGATGCCTCAGCTGAAGAGCGGGGTGGGTACGCGCTGCAGGAGGCCTTTATCAGGCAGCAGTCGTCGCACATCAAGGACCTGCTCAACCGAACCATGCCGGTAGGATTTGCCGACGAGCGGTTGATGAAACGACCGGTGCATGAGATTTGGCGCATGGTTGAGAAGCGCTATGGGCTCAACACCGCGTCTGGGGTGATGGAGCTGGTGCAGAGATCCGACACTATCGCTGCGTCGGATTTCAAGAGTGTTGCACACCTCTTCCAAGCGCTAAAGTCTGCAAGAGATCAGGCTAACCGGAACAGCAGCGAAGCGCTAAAGATTGGCCTGATCTCGCAGCAGCTGATGCTAATCAAGGTGTTGGCCGTTTTGCCAGGTCATCTGTGGGGATCGGCCGTCGCGTTTACGCCCGAAGAGTTTACGACAGAACGTGTCGAGAACAAGCTGTGCGCCATCTTTGGGACCAAGAGCCGGGCCTAGATTGCGGCTCTAAGTAAGGGCATGCAGGTCAACCATGTTGACTCGGCTTTGACGATGCCGCGAGGCAGCTCTCTGGGCAAGCGACAGGCGCAGGGTGGACCAGTGCAGGACATGCACTACAACGTGGGCGATCGCAAGTGCTTCTACTGCGTGGGTGCGTTCAACCACGTTGACAACATTGGACCTCACCTGAAGGCCGACTGTCCTAAGATGAAGTATGACCGCAGCGGCCCTGTCAAGGTGTTCCGGCGCAACATCCGGGATCGGCCTACCAAGGCCGAGCGCATTGCTCACGAAGCGACACAAAGATCGTCGACCAAGAGCAAGAAAAAGGCGATGGGCAACGGAAAGGCCAAGGCAAAGAGCGCGTTTCCTGCGAAAGAGCCTCTTCATCACGATGTGGCTGCTGACGCCGTGCAGGCAGATGCGCCAGCAAGCCCCGCTGTGTCGGTGAGTCCACCCAGCTCCATGCAGATGGTGCTGACACCAGGATCGGACGAGATACTGGATATCGATCCGATGGTAACAGATGATCCGATGACTGCCTTTGAGGTGCACGCAAACGCCGGGCAAGTCAAACATGCGGCAGAGGTGGCTGTCTACGAAAAGGTTACGGAGCGGCTTGACAAACTGCAGATGGAGCTTGAGGACAAGGTACGCTCTGTATACCCGCACTTGCTTGACTCGGGATCGTTTCTAACAGAACAATCTTGGGTTTTGGACTCAGGATGCGGGTTCTGGTTAACCAGCGATGAGACGAAGTTCGGGGAGATAAGACCCGACACAGGATACATGTTTACTTTTGCACAAGGGTCTAAACATTCGAATACACACATTGGAACAGTGAAATTGTGTTTGCATGGATCTAGTGGGATCCAACCGTTGCTGTTCGAAAATATTGCACTAGTGCCAAACGCTAAGTCGAACATTCTCAGCGAGTTCTGGCTGAAAAGAGGGGGGGGGGGGGGGGGGGGTACCAAATTATGGGCTCCCGCACAGGAGAGTTCAAATTTGTACTTTTTGGGAATAAACTTGTGTTTGTTGCAAAGGCAATTAACGGTGCATACTATGTGCAAAACAAAACAGTAAAAGATCGACAAGTACTGTGTCACGCAGTCAAGCAGCAGCCCTGCAAGCCGCTAGCAACGCCTGGGAACGGTAAGCTTGAGAGCACACTGCATGAGTGGCACGTAAAGTTAGGCCATATAAATAAAGAGACATTGGTAAACATGTTGAGCAAGAGGCTGGTAGAAGGCATGTCATCACTACCTGCAGCCGACCTAAGGAAAGTCCCGTTCTTCTGCACCACATGTACAGAGATGAAAAAGAGGAGGATGTCCTATCGAAACACTAAAGGGACAAGAGACATACAGCCCATTAGCACGATTCATATGGACACGAACGGCCCAATGAAAACAATGGGGGTATACGGAAGTTTAGGAACGATTCAGTACTTCCTGGGCATTATTGACGACAGCACGTCGTGGCGTTGGACCTACGTCCTACGCAGCAAAAGAGAGGTCTTTGAAAAGGTCAAAGAGTTGCTACTGCAGCTAGAACGGGATGGGAAATTGTTCTATTCGTCGGATTAGGTCCGACGGTGGTACAGAGTTTGTGAATTCCGCCTTCAAAAGCTTCTGCAAAGGACAAGGGATTGTCTTTCAGACTTCAAACACTCATAGCCCAGAAGAAAACGGAGCTGCAGAAAGAGACCATCAGAGCAAACTCGATAGAGTCCGATGTGCACTGAAGGATGCAGATATGGCACACAGATGGTGGCCAGAAGCACTCATGTACATGACCTACGTACAGAATCGTACGCCAATGAGTCGGTTAGGAAACAAGACACCATACGAGATGGTGTATGGGACACCTCCAAATGTGAGTAAGCTACCCGTTTGGGGAGCAGTGTGCTTTGCGCACATCCCAGCTGCCCTAAGAAAGGACAAGAAACTGTCCGCTCGAGCACTAAAGTGCCGGTTTTTTGGGATTTCGGAGGAAACTAAGGGTTACCGTTTGTGGGACGTATATAACAACAAGCACATTATATCTAGGGATGTGCTTTTCGACACCATCAATGTAGCCACTATGGTGCAGCGAGCCTTCGGCAAGACCGAAACTGCCACCACAACTCAATCTGCTTTGCGAGAGTCACCCGCAGCAGTAGAAGAAGAGATACGTGCTAACGAGAGTACCGAAGCAGTGAGAGTTTCATTACCTGCTACAGAAAATACCGAAGCAGTGGGAGCATCAAAATGGCGACGAGCGGGACTGATGGAAACGTCAAGTTGGGAACCACGCCCACGCCGAGAGACAAAGAAACCTAAGAGGTACCAGGATTATCAGTGCTTCCAAGCGATTTTGGACAAGAATATCGCGCACGATATCCTGGAACACAAAGTGCCTACACCACGATCGATCAAAAAAGCCTTGCGAGGTCCTCATAGAGAACAATGGAAACAAGCTTTGGAGCTAGAGCATGATTCATTAATTGAGAACGGAACGTGGAGACTTGTAAAGTTGCCACCCGGTCGAAAGGCTTTGCCCTGTCATTGGGTACTAGTAGTAAAGTATAACGCCGACGGAACTGTCGAGCGGCTCAAAGCACGCCTCGTTGCGCAAGGGAATCACCAAGAGTATGGGGTGGACTGTGACGAGGTATACGCACCGGTAGCACGATTCGAGTCACTGCGCTCAGTGCTCGCAATTGGAACCATATTGGACTGTCATATCCATCAAATGGATGTTCACACGGCGTTCCTTAACGGCACTATGGAAGGGGAACAAAAGATCTACATGAGGCAACCTCACGGCTTTGCGAAGCGAGGCCACGAGCATCTGGTCTGTGAACTTCTAAAGAGCATCTACGGCCTTAAACAAGCCCCTCGAATCTGGTATAGAGTCCTTCATACCTTTCTGACATCGATGGGTTTTGTTCGTTGCCACAAAGCGTTTTGTATCTACGTACAAAAAGTGGGAGATGAATGGCTTATAGTCGTAGTACATGCTGATGATCTAATGATCATATCGCGGAACATGGACTTATCAATAGACTCAAAGCAGAGTTGTCAAGACGGTTCAAAATGAAGGACCTGGGTGACATTCACTATATCCTCAAGATGGAGGTAAAACACAATAGAGACCAGCGTGTGATGAGGATCTCACAGCGCAAATACATTGCCGAGTTGATCACTAAGTACAACATGGTGGATAGCGCACCAGTACTAATACCACAAGTCCCTGGGCTCACGTTGGAGCCAGAGACGAAGATGAGAGCAGCAGAGATCGCTGCACAGCCTTTCGACTACAGAGGCATTATTGGTTCACTCCAATATTTAGTCCGTGGGACACGACCGGACATTGACAATGCGGTTAGAGAACTTAGCAGATTCTTATCTTGCTACAACCGCACGCACTGGGATGCGGCTAGGCGAGTACTCAAATTCTTGAAAGGGACGTCGACGTACTGTCTGTTTCTCGATGGGAAAACGAGCGACGTGACTTATGAAGTGTACACAGACGCGAGCTACACGTGTCTACCTAAAGAACGCAAATCCGTAACCGGCTATGTGATTAAGATGGCTGGGGCCAGTATGTCATGGTGCAGTAGCAAACAAGGAGGAGTTTCTCTTTCAACTGCAGAGGCAGAACTCATCGCACTCAGCGAATGAGCCAAAGAGAGTGAGTGGCTGTGGCATCTATTAAGAGAGATGGGGTTTCCACAAAAGGTTCCTGTGCAAGTATGGTGCCACAGCAATGCCGCTATCAGTATTGCAAATAACCCAGGGAACCACAAAGCTAACAAGCACATTGAGATAAGGTTTCTGTTCACAAGAGACCTTGTGGAACTCGGTCGACTGAAGATAGCCTACTGTCCGACAACAGAGATGACCGCAGACATTCTAACCAAAGCACTGCCGACAAAGCAGTTCCTAAAGCTAAGAGATAAGCTGGGGGTTCGAGATCTTGAACTTCACCCTAGCACTTAGTGGGAGTGTTGCGTGGCGCAGTGCCGCGACTTGCGCTGAACGATCGCCAGGCATGCAGTCTGGCTGCCGGTAAGAGAGGGAGGGAGAGTGAAGGTGCGAAGCACCAAAACCCTCCCCAATAAGATGCAATAAAGCCTGTAACAAGTTCTAGGGGAGGTCAGATCTCTGAGCTCTATCACATATGGACAGTACATGCGGCAGTGAGTTTCCTGCCACCAATCATGCGATGAGGATATGAGGCAGAGAAGTGAGGCCGCCCGAGGACGAAGTCTGAGGACAAGCCCACTTTCCAATCTGCCTCTGACTGAGCATTCGTCTAGAGTAAGGTAGATAGGAATAAGGGAAAAATACATTGTTGTGAGTCTACCAACAACCTTTGAGAGAGTTCATTCTAACAGCCCGTGCCGGTGATGAGGCCCATGCCGAATACCAGCGCCTCTCTCGTGCCGCACGACATGACTGCTGCGAAATCTGCTGCTCGAAGAGTGCGCGTTTCACCTGGTTGGATCGATTGTGAGGGCAAGAAAAAGAAAGCATGAACAAGATACCTGCAGAAGATCTCTTCGATTTTGGCCAATCCCAAGCTGACACATACAACAAACAAGTGAAAAAGGGAATCAGGAGTGTCAGCAAGTAGAAATGGCTGGCGGGGAAATGGGGGTCACTGCACCGGCCGGCAGAGCACTTGTATCAACCCACTATTGCATTGAACTTCAGCTGCGCAAGTGCATGAGAAGCATGCCAACAGCACCTCTAGTTTTGATCTGACTAGCGCTGCAAGTTGAAGTTGCCTTTTTATTAACGGGTTTACGGTGTCTTTAGTGATTTTGGAGCTGAATTTTCCGCACAGGCCTCCGAATAAAGCGCATTTCAAGCTGGAGATGCAACGAAATGTGCTAGTCGAGCTTTGGTCCTCGCTAGAAACTAGATCGTGAAGCACGCGAGATAGACGAGAAATATACCAAGGCATTGACAGCCAGGAGCGAGGGAGTCGCGAGCATTAAGTACAAGCTCAAGTGACGTTTAGCAGGTGGAGGGCGAGTAGCACCCCCACGAATTTGAACAACGTCTTCACACTGCAGCACTTGGGTCTCAGCTGGCTGCACCCACTTCGACGATCGTCCGGGAAAGTTAGCTCGAGTTTCCCCATCAGATTCCCATCAGCAATGAGAGATCCTCTGTCTTTGCCATCGCTACTGTGCAAAGGAATCACTGTAGAGTTGTGCGCTAGATAAAGAGTTTTCAAGAATGAATTGGCCATTGCAAAGAACCGTATGTGAGCCTGTAATAGCCATCAACATGGCTACATCCAATTGCGTCAGTTGTGGATGGTAGATTGTCGAGTTCTACGAACTGCTTTCGAGAAGGGGGCTTTAACAAACCGGAAGCAATTCGTCTGCAGCATAATGTTTTGTCAGGGTAGGAGTCACCCATAGCTACTGTAACAGTAGAATCCTGTCAACAAACGATAGGCGTCGAGCCCGTTGAAACGATCTGGTGCAGCTAAGCGAGCGAAGTTATGCATCACATTTATTTTATCAATTTGTTTCCTTCACGTTGCTGTCTCCTAGAACTCATCTCCACCAAGGATCGAGTCCATCAGGTTTTCTTCCTCGTTGCTAAGTACTGAAGCCCGAGTCTGAGGACTGGGACTTGCCGATACTTCCTCATACAATGGGGTGCACTGCAGACGGCCGATACCCACTGGTGCACTGTTAAGAAGCCGTCTGGACGAGAAATCCCCAAGTCCGCCGAATGACACGGGTGGCAAATCTGAACCCCCAAGTTCTGCAGGCGCCGAGGCTTCAGCTGCAGAAGCGTGCACCGTTTGCGGGCGATCACCGCCCCCGGACCCTCCGACACCGTCCACGAAACTCTTTTCGAGTTCCTTGAGCGTCACGGGCTTGACACCTTGAAGGCGAGCGAGCACGAAATCTCGGCCGAGAAGACGTTGAGCGCTTAGTGCCACATCAGCAGCAGAGCGACGAACGCGAGCGCTATTGTGTGTCAGGCCCTTGCGAACGGCGTCGAGCACGCGCGATGCTCCCAATCCATTAGCCTGGAACCCGAACTCCGGCACGAGAAGACGGAGCAAGTGCATTTGAACCTGCGGGTCGCACGCACTGCTGCCCTCCCCGCTAAAGACACAAGAGAGCACGTATCGAAGCGGGTGGCGAGCATTGGGCAGCCTCGCCAGCTTGAGGACCCCACGACACGCAGCACGAGTCGTCCGCGTGTTCGGCTTCTGCATCGCGGCGAGCAACCGGAGCAGACTCAGCAACGTGACGTCCCGCACATTCGTCTCGCGCCACTCGATGCGAGGCCCGTAAATCTTGATCAGCGTCGCGAAAGCATCCAGCGCAGTGTTCACCACAGGCGCAATGCTGTCTCCCAGCGCGCGGTGCAGCACCGCACTGTACGCCACAAACGCCCCCTGCGTAGCGCTGCCAAACGCCGGCCGAGTGTCGCGCAAGTCCGACTTGGCTTCGGTCATGGCCTTCTCGACGTCTAGCAGTGCCTCCTTTCGGTCACTCCACGTCTTGCTCGAAAGCTTCCGCCAGGATACGGGCCCCACCACGCTCTGTGCACTCAACAAAGACGCCTCCAGCAGCGTGATGCTCGACTGAGCATCTTCCTGAGGGACGTCCACGAGTTCTGCGGGAGGGAACGCAGCTTCATCGTCCACTTGCTCTTCTGCCTGGTTCGTAGCAGCACTGCCCGCTATGGACGCTACTGACGCGGTCGCTGCTTGCTGCTGCTCACGCTTTGCCAGCAATTCGTCGACACGACGAGTGATCACGCGGAGCATTTCCGGTTTCACAGCTCCGGCACGAACGAGCTGAGCTTGCCAAGCCGTCGAGTTACTCGTCCGTGTCTGGAGGTCTGCAAGAATCTCAACCGCAGCTTTGCGCGTCTTCTCCTCCGCGATCTTGAGACTTGGCGCGACGAACTGGAGCACGGTCTCCACTGTCAACGTTTGTTGTGGCGAGGTTGCGTCGTCCGAGACGGAAAGACCGAGCTCCTGTATTAAACGGCGCAGTGTTTCAAGCTGTCGGCGAGCTGGAACCTCGCGTCCGCTCAAGTGGAGCAGCAAGTGGGGGAGGGCTCGCAAGGATCGAAGGCGGGCAATACGAAGCAACGCTTGCGTAGCTTCACGCTGCGTTCGCTTGTTGGAGTCCCCTAACTTCTTGACTAAAACCCCCACCAAGGACGACAACTGCGTATTGAGAACCGCTGCGCTCTTCGACTCGGAGTCGGCAAACGCGCGTTCAGTGGGAAGGACACGAGCAAATTCCTTGAGAATGGCACGAAAGCACTCGAGTGCACAGTACATGACGGGGGCCACCCGATCCTCCACGCCGCACTGCACCGCTGCAAGAGAAGCGCACAGTAAGCGCTGCCGCGTGGCCGAGTCGGTCGTAGATACGTCGATTCTCTTCACCGCTAGCCTGATCGCATCGAAACCATCTTGACGGTCTCCCCACGGATCGGCCGCCAATAAGTTGACAATTCGCTCACCGAATGCGCGAGTGATCAAAACTCCCGTGTCGACTGTATCTTCATCGGCTCGTTCATCGCCCCGAGGCTCCTCGTCAAGTACATTTTCGTTCGGCGATGGCGCCTCTAGCTCTGGGCAGCACTGAGCAGAAGCGGAAGACAGGATTGGCGCTTCCGTGAGCGTGTGACGACGCCCTCCAATGTGCCGTAACGATGCCGGAGATTGATCACCGCAGGAAGCGCTGTCGTCTTCTTCTCGAATTTCCTGGAGAGGAGGGTGAGGCACATCGTTACTAGGAGGGGAGGGTCCTCTAGGAGACTTTGTTTCAACACCACTGGGTCCAGGACGCACAGGCTTCAACGGAGACGAAAGGGGTTCGTTGACGCGCGGTGTTGCCACTGCATCCGGCTCAGCTTCCAGTGGTTCTTCCTCGTCTTCCTCGCACACCTCGTCACACGGAGTGCGATTTCGTAGTGACATTGGCGTCACCCCGACGACCACGAGATCGACAGGTGCTGAGGGTTCCAATGGGCAGCTCGCATCAGCTTCGTAGTCTCCTTCTTCGTCTTCAGGTGCGCGAGGGGAACCGTCGAGCTGCTGGTTTCCTTCGCCATTGTCGAACACTTCTAGCGCGTCATCGTCGTCGTCGTCTTGGTCTGGAGTCTGCTGCGTTTCTCCTTCTAGGATATGCTCAGCCTGCTCGCCATTGCTATGAGGTGTTTGTTCCTCTTCCTTGTGAGAAGCGATGACCTCCCCTTCTTCCTGCTCGCCATCGTCTTCACGCTGCTCTGGAGTTTCCATGCATTTCTGCTCGTACGCGGCCAGACTTTGCTTTACACTGCTGGTGTACTCGCCGTCTAGTTCGCTGACAACGCTATCGAGGGTAGGCAGCGACGCGTCGAACTGTAGCACCGAGTCCAAGTGATCGTTTTGCGAAAGGATCTCGACCTCCGTCTCGCTGTTCGGAGATTGATGGAGCTCAGGACCCGCGTCCTCTTTGTTGTCATTGTTCTCCTCCTGCTCGTGTTGCTGCTGAGCTGGTGCAACAACCTCCGTGACTTGAGGCTCGGTTTTGACCAAATCCTGCGGAGTGGGCGACGCCACAGGGATCGACTTCCGACGGCCTAAGTTTTTGGACAGCTTGCTCTTGATCCGGCCGAGCACGCTCTTCTTCTGTTTAGGGACAGCCCCCGCACCTTCAGTAGCCGTCGTCATCGAATCGTGGTCAATGCTACGCGGACTCAAAAATGCCGGTCCGGGCATCGTTTCCACTTGGTTCTGGTCGAGCTTGGGGTTCAACTTGGACTGAGCACTTTCCTGTTGCAGGCCTGTTATCGTCCGAAATAAAGCAGCGTCGGAGAGAAACGGCACTCAATTCACGCGAGATGGCCGCTGGAAGCGAGCTGCCACCACTATCTTTGGTTGCAGTGTGAGTGGCATGATCAAGGCTTCATTGCTGCATCGCATTCGGTAGTGACGACAAGTATTATCGGTAGCCCCTGCCCAAGTGCACGCCACTTGGCCACCGAGTATAACGGATATGGTAATTTTGCTATTCGTAGGTCGAGCGAGCGATGCCAAGATGGCCACCTCGCGACAGGAACGACACAATCTCAGGGACGATTAACCAGAGTCGACTCGGCTCCACCTCTTCAAGCCATGACGGCAGACGGCGCCATCTCCAGTCTGGAGGAAGCCAGTGCCTTGTTGGAGAAGCTGCGCGCGCTCACGTACAGTATCAACGAGGCAGCTTCGAGTCCGACGCTCAAGACCGAGCAAGACTACATCTCGGGTGTCGTGCCGCAGCTTGATGAGGCCACGGGGACGTACCAAGCCCTCGCCTCCTTCCTGCGCGAGCACAAGCGCGGGAAGGCTGAAAGCAGCAGCTTCCGCGAGGTCCAGCGCGCTTTCGTCAAGGTGATGAAGGAGCTGCAGAGCGCGCAGCGACAAGCAGCCGGTCGTCGCGAGGCGCTGTGCGACGCCGACTTCCTCGCCGGCAACGGGTCCGTCGCGGTCTCCGCGCAGGAGATCCAGACCGCCAAGGAAGAGGTGCTCGAAGCTGGCGAGATCGCCCAAGAGGCAGCCGCCGTCAACGCGCTGTTCCGCCAAGTCGGGACGATGGTGAGCGAGCAAGGCCACGGCGTGGACCAGATCGCCACCAAGGTCGATGCCGTGCGCGTCGAGATCGGCAAAGGCGTCGACGAGCTGCAGCACGCGCGTCAGCTACAGCGCGAGGCCAGGCAGAAGTACCTCTGGTACCTCTGTCTGCTCACGTTGGTCCTCACGGCCATCATCATCCCGCTCGTGTTCGCGCTCAAGTAAGAAAAGAGCAAGTTGAAGTTGCCTTTATGGCTACATCCTCACCACCCCCTTATAGAGCCACCACACTTACCGAGCAGAAGTACATCTACGCAGCATACCCTCGTGTCACACCATAGTTACATACATATCACCGCAATCATTTCGATACAACTTCACTTGCTCTTCGTATCCCAGTGCCGACCGTTAGATTTGATGCTTTGCCGCCAGCGAAGAGAGAGATCCAATCTGAAATCTCCCGAACACCAGTGCAGTAGTAAGCCAGCCGCCCCCCATGCCCGAGACGCTCGCCCCCGCCGCCCACGAGGACGAGACGGCGCCGTCGCCGTCCACCGTGGGCAACACGTTCATGCGCCAGTACTACCACTTCCTGGCCAAGGAGCCGCAGAGCCTGCACCGCTTCTACAAGGCCGAGAGCCGCTGGTGCCACGGCCTGGGCTCGCAGATGGAGGAGCCCATCGCCGGCCAGCGCGCCATCAACGAGCAGATCCTCAAGCGCGGCTACGCGGGCGCGCGCGTGGACCTGGACGCCGGCTCCATCGACTGCCAGAGCTCGCTGGGCGGCGGCGTGCTCGTGCTGGTCACGGGCGTCATGACGCTGCGCGGCAGCCCCACGCCCAAGCCGTTCGTGCAGACGTTCTTCCTGGCCGTGCAGCCCAAGGGCTTCTTCGTGCTGAACGATTGTCTGCGCTTCCTCGAGCTGCCGGGCGCGTCGCCGGTCGACGTGGCGCCCGGCGTGGCGGCCAAGAACGGCAGGAAGACGGAGACGCCCACGTCCCCCGTCAAGGAGAAGACGAAGGTGCAGAACGAGCAGGAGGAGACGCCCGTCCCCACCTCCCCCAAGAAGGCGGCGTCGCCCGTGAAGGCGGCCACCACCAAGACCACGAAGAAGGTGGTGAAGGAGGCGGCCGCTCCGGCGTCGCCGGTCAAGGCGACGGCGACCGTCGCGTCGTCTCCTGTGAAGAAGACGACGACGACGACGGCATCGACCACGGCCAAGCCGAAGGAGGAGGCCCCGGCTGCTTCCCCCGGCAAGACGCCGTCGCCTGTCAAGTCCCAGTCCAAGTCTCCGGCCAAGAAGCAGGACAAGGCGCCGGCTGCTGCGTCGCCCGCTCCTGCCGCTGCTCCGGCCGACCCGGTGGTGCCGGCCCCCGCTGAGCCCGAGAAGCCCAAGACGTGGGCTGCGCTGTTCTCGGCCTCGAAGGCTGCGGCGGCCATCACGCCCTCGGCTGCCGCTGCGGCGCCCGCGTCGGCTCCGGCCAAGCCCGCGACCCCGAAGGCTGCGGCCGCTCCTGTGTCGGCCCCCACTCCGACTGCGATTGCGCCGGACACGAGTGCGCCGGACACGAGTGCCCCGGCCCCGGAGAAGTCGCCCAAGAACAAGGCGGGCAACGGCAAGGAGAAGGAGAAGGAGCACAAGCGCCTCTACAGCCTGTTCATTCGCGACGTGCCGTCGCAGACGCGTGAGAACGACCTGCGTGAGCTCTTCAAGGGATACGGCTCGATCGCCGGTGTGAGCGTGGTGGCCCAGCGTGGCTTCGCCTTCGTGGACTACTACGAGCAGGAGAGCATGCGTACTGCTCTGGCGGAGACCAACGAGTTCAAGGTGTTCGACAAGGTGCTGCAGGTGGACGAGCGTGCCGAGCGCAAGGAAAGCCAGCGCGGTGGCTTCCGTGGCAATGACTCGCGTGGTCGTGGCCGTGGCCACGGCCCCAAGGGCGGCCGCGGTGAGCGCAAGGAGCGTAACGGCGACGACGCGCCTGCCTCCAACAAGGGCGAGCGACGTGAGGCCCCACGTCGCGAGAAGACTGGCAACCGCCGTGGTGGCAAGGTGGACGCCGCGTCGACCAACCGGGCGGAGTAAGCGGTATATTATGTGCAGCAACCGGGTTGTCGACTTGCTGGACGCCAGCGGTGAGGGAGATCACCAGAGCTGAGGAGCTACCAGTTTTTTCCCAGGTCGTGAGCAGGTGGTGAGAGCAGTGAAGGGGACACACAGAGGGGGGAGCTCGCCACGTCAACCACCTGCTGCGATGACTGGATAGCTGCTGCGGTTAATGCACTAGGTAGGAAGACACAGACACAGAGAGAGCTGAGGGTAGAGGGTTGCGAGAAGGGGGCCACAGTCAAGGGTGGTGGAGACGCAACGTCCGTTCGGCTCGATAGGGTAGAGCAGCAAGCAGAGGGGCTTGGCAAACAGGATAACAAACCGACCAATGTCCACTGTGAAACTGCAGTATCTTGGCACCGGAACGCTGTACACCTTGAACCTTGCTCTTGAACTGCCACATGGCACTTGTTGAAGTTGTAGCGACACAACAATGACATACTTCGAAGTACACAGTACATGTACAGCTACATGTAGCACGAAGGAGCACTGCAGCAAGAATCTGTCCGATCCATTTTGGTTTTGGTTTAGGTCGGCCAACTCTCGGTCTTCACATTCTTTGTGCAGATTATTGTCTGGGTCACCCGTGTACATCGTGTTACTATGCCAGTCAACGCTACCCCTGGCAATTCAAAGGACAACTAGGTTGCGTTTTGGTACTACCAGAGGCTGAGCAGCTTACTGCACCACCTGCGCCTCTTTCAGCACGCGGAGCGCCTTCTTCGTGTCGCCCTTCTTCAGCAACACGTAGACTAACAGCTCAAGCGACTCGTGGCAGTTCGGGTTTTCCCTTACGGCACGCGTCACACTTTCCTCGGCTTCCGAGTTGCGTCCCTGCAGCAAAAGCGTAGTGGCGTTGTTCACGTGGACACCAGCTCGGGCTCGAGACAACTGCACAATCCAAAGCATAACACGCGGTATTAGATCTACCGAGTCGAAAGATCAATGTGACACCTCAAAGTGCACTCGTCTCACCTGGATGTTGGCTTCCCGCGCGTACTCTTCAGCCATAGCAATCAAGTCCCGTTCCGACTGCAACGCCTCCGTCGCTTCTGGTGCTCTAGACAACATGCAAAGCGCCTCCGCAGTGTATGATCGCGCCAAAAAGCTGCTTGCCTTCGAGCAAGTGGGCAACGCCAGCAACTCCTTCGCACTTGTGATCGCAAGCTGGGGCTCGTACATTGACAAGTAGACGTACGAGAGGTTGACCAGCGCCTTCTGACGCAGCACATCGAGTGCCTCCGCATCGAGAGCTTCGGCATCTGCGGCCTCGCCGCCAGAAGTTGGTGCTGCTGCAGTGTCCGGGTTTCCATTCACCTTTCCAGAATTCAAAAGCTGGTTGCACAGCAAAACTACGTTCTTGAAGCACTTCGCACCGAATGGCAGACTCATCGTCGGGGAACCATCCGCGTCGTTCGCATCTGCAGACGCCGCGTGAGCTCCATTGCCGTTGCCGTTCTTCTCCGGAAGCTTGATGTCCTGGGATGCCGCAGACGGCAAGCTGGTAGGAAGCAGCACGCGGCGGTGGGAACCAGAGCCCACAATGCCCTGGATCAGACCACTTTTGTTCCCAGCCACGACTGCCAACTTCTGCTCCTTGGCAAAAGCTGCAGTACAGCACTCGCCGAGGCGCAGCCACAGCTTCGGGCGGCTGAAGAACAACCGCGACGACTCGTGGAAGCACCGGAATGCCAACGCGTACTCACCCTGAAGTAGCAGATGCAGACCATTATTGTACATGATTTCATGGTGGGAAGAACTCGCAATGACGACCGCGTCCATCTTGGTGGCCTTGGTTGTAGCTTGAAACGCTCTGGCAAAGTATGACTGTGCCGCCTTTCGCTGCCCCATCTGATAGTGGATGCAGCCCATATTATTCAACAAAACACTCTGCAACCAAGCAAATAATACATACAAAATCACAGAGTCAGTGCCTTCCACTCACGCTGATAGCATCGCACTCGAAGCAGACGTACCTCGCTCACGGCCTCCTGTGTACACGATGCAAGAAGCTTGATACATTTCTTGTAGTTCTTCTTTAAATATTCCAGGTTGGCCTTCAAAAACAGCGCCGTAGAGTTCTGCACCACCAGACACGGGTGACCAATCGCCGAGCTCGTCTTTTCGGACTCCATAGCAAGCGAAGACAAAGACGTCGCGCCGGCCTCTCCCCGGTCGTACGTCTTGATCTCCTTCTGGAAGATCTCCAGCGCCGACTTCACCTCCTTCTTCGCCGTCTTGAGGTTGCTCTGCAATAGCATGAACTTGGCGCGGTACAGATGCAGTCGGAAGCGGAACTCCGTGACATCCCAGCGATTCTTCTTCTGCGCCTCCGTCTCCACCACGTTCCCATTGGCATCACGCTGCACCAGATGGTCCGCCACTTCCTGCACAGTGTTAAACCGGTGAGGTTTCTCCACAAACGCCAAAATGTTCTGAGCCTTCTTAATCGTCGCGGTGCGTTCCCGCTCCGTGCTCACACAGCCCCTGCTGCTGTGCAAGATGACGTCCAGGTACAGGAAACTGGCGTGCATGGCCACACTTTCGTCAATGGGGTCCACATTGCGCATCACGGCCTCCAGCACGGAGCTCGCCTGTGCGTACTGCTTGGACAGGAACAGCGACGCCGCGTAGTTGTAGCGGAGGTAGGCCATCTCCCTCTCGATGGAGAAGGAGCCGCTGTCCTCCGCCGCCTCCTCCGTCTCTCCCCCTTCTCCAGCAGCAGCGGCCGAAGCCGGTTTGCTCTTCTTGTCGTGCTCCTGCAGCTGCGTGCGCAGGTTCAGCCTCAGTGCCTGCTGTAGCTTGTCAGGCGTGTCCAGCCCCGCGGCGAAGCGGGCCAGCGCCACATTGTGGCGCACCTTGAAGTCCTGGCGGGGGTCGATCTCCTCCACGAGCTTCTCGAGCGCGTCCACGGCCTCCTCGTACTTGCCGGCGCTGTCAAAAATAGGGATACAGTGTCAGGAACATGTCGAAAATGCAACGTCACTTGTCAAAAATACACCACACGCACTTGAACTTCTGCTGGGCGCGATGGCTCAGCGAGGACTTGTTGTCCTTGGCACCCGACATGGGCGTCTAGTTGCTGCAGTCAATAAGATGCGCTTGTCTTGCTGCTATTATGCTTGGTTTGCTGTGGTTCCTGCAAAGATTTGGACAGCGCGTGTCAATAACTCTCTTCCTCAAATGGCAGCGGCTGCAGAGGTCCGTTGGCGGCGGCAAAAGGTGCGTTCAAGAGAGCAGACGCACCTCTTCTCGCTGCTGTTACGTGTCGGTCGTAGTAGCCAGCACAGCGACGAAGGAAGCAAGGGGGCGGATGAGCACCAACTCGAGACTTTTCTTCTTGTTTCCTTGGCGGATTTCCGATTGGAAGTGGGGGGCGGCGGTGAAAATCGCACTTAGCTACGAGCAAATTACTGCCAGTAGTTTACTACATGTATCTCTGAAATATTACTACTACTGTAGTAGTAATAATATTTTGACGACCACCGACTCCTCTTCTACTATAGTAATACGGTACTACATTGTTGGGGCGTAGCCCCCATTATAATCATGGGACTCCTATTTACTCACTCACATTTACTCTCCCATTTAGTTTTTACGGGAGTGGTAGTATTAATTTCTGGAATCGGTTAGGTTTACGTTTTAGAATCACGTCTCCTGGGGCCAAAAAACAACAAACCTGGGTTTACGAACATTGTGGGATTTGGACGTAGGTTTATTTAATATTTTGCGCCCGCCGTGAGGCGGTCAATAAGGCCTCGATGTCAGTAAATAGAGGGTCAAAAATATTAAATAGCAAAATCGGGTTTCATTGTGGGCTGCAGGCCGTGGGGTGTTGTCGGCGCCGTGTGTGAAGATGGCGAGAGCGCTGCCGTTGCAGGCGGTGCGGTGCGTGGCGTTGTTGGCGTTGTGCGTGGTGTTGGCGCGGTGGATGGATATGGTCAAGGGCGCTGCTGCTGCAGGCAGTGTGATATCAGTGGAGCAGTGAGGCAGTGGAGCAGTGGAGCAGTATAGAGCTGCTCCTGCTCATTAGCAGTCGCGGTGGTCTACGAGGTGCTGCCGGACGCGTGATGTTGTCGGCGTTGTGCTTGGTGTCGGCGCTGTGCGTCAGGATGACCAAGGGCGCTGCTGCTGCATTGCCGCGTGGTATTGTCGACGTTGTGCGTGGTGTTTGCGCGGTGGGTGGAGATGGCCAAGGACGCTGCTGCTGCATGCAGCCTGTTGTTGTCGGCGTTCATTAGCGGAGCAGCGTAGGGCATTTGGGCAGTAGGAGTAATTGGATCGGCTACAATAGACTACTCCTAGCAAAGCGCGTCAGTTTGGAGCCCTTGGCGTGGTGGTGATGGAGCGCGTTGGCGAAACGCCTATCCGTTTCAGAGGCCCCGCTGCCTAAGCCTGTCAACAGCGATACGCGTGAAATGGTGTTACTTTCTGTTTGCGGGTAGCAGCAGCTACTTTGTTTTTGTTTGTGAAGGCTGCACGACTCCGGACAGGGCTTGGAGTGGAGTTTGCGCTCGGGAGCGTGTACGAGTTGTAGTTGTGCCCGTTGATGCACGTGCTTGTAGATTAGGATTGGCGTTGTGGCTAGCGATGGAGGGTTTCTATGAAGCAGCGTTAGGGAGCTGCCGTGGTGGCGATGGAGCGCATTGGCGAAACGCTTATGCGTTTCAGTGGCCCCCCTGTCGACAGCGGCATGCGTGAGATGAGGTTGCTTTGGTTTGCGAGGCGCAAGAGCTACATTGTTTTTATTTGTGAAGGTTTGTGCGCCTCGAATAACTGCCGGCCACTGGCTGTTGCCGGACAAATAGCCATTCTCGAAGAGGGTCTGGAGTCGATAACGAAAGGGATCGTAATCGTGGATGGATGGCTGCTGTTGATACAGGTATTCGTACCCAACATGCTGGAGTTTCTCGGGAGTGAGGTCCCGCCGCTGGCGTGTTTTTCGTTAGGTCTCATGGTGGGAATCCTGGAGTAACCGCTGTGGAAGATGGCTATGGTGTTTGGGCGGGGGGCGGGCGAGACTACCAGCCTTGTTTTTCTTTGCGTGCACGTGTGTGGGTCGCTACATGGCTGCGGTAAAGAGCCCTCAAGTGTTGGAGCTTGGGCCGGCTGAGCATGAGTGGGTTGCTCTGGCACTTTTGGTGGTCGTTCCGACCGCAGGGTTAGCAGGCCGCGACGAGATGTTCGGGATATATGGGCGTGTGCGGAGCTGGCGTTCCATCGTACCACGTTTGAGTTTGGGCCGGACGCACTTCCATTGGCGTGACAGGCGTCTTGTAGGTATTGATGGGCGACGTCAGAAGTGCTCGTGGCCATGACCGGCCGCGCATGCGATGCTCTGTGCGGCATCTACATGCTGGTGTTGTTGTGCGGGTCGGTGGTGGTGCATGCTCCCCGTATTGGGTACAATGGGCTCGATGCAAGGACCCTCGGGCGTGGCCGTGATGTTGACTATTGGCTGCGTTTGATACTGATTATCACCTTTGGCGATGCAGGCAAGCGTCGTGGTTTTGATGTGTGGACTCCGCAGCAGGCTAATGGCGAAGTTTGTGAAACGGCTGACTTCGACGCCTCCCCGGAAGGTGATAACGCTGGATTGGAAAGTATGTTTGGCAGAGTGGCGACTCGTGGGGAAACCGAAAGGGCTAGTCTCTCGACCGATTGCGGGACGCTAACGCCTCGGCCGCGGGTCGATCTTCCCCAGCGGAAAACGTCCTCAAACCGGTGGTCGTCTTCGTGGACTAGCGTGAAGGAGCCCCGACCTGCCCCGAAATGCCGGATCCTGAGTGCGGAGATTACCCAGGGTGGCAAGGTACAGTCGGGGGGGGGGGATTGTCACGGGTCACATCCGGCCGGGTGTTTGACACGCTTGCTGCCTTTATTCAACGCGACCTGGAAGGAGGAGAGTAGCGTCACCAGGTCGGAGAAGGACCGAGCGGGCTAGCATTCCAAGTGTGAGCAGGAAGGCCACTGTGGCCAGGTGATGACTCGAGGTCCGAAGACGAGTGGCACGACTCCCTGAAAGTAGTGACGGGTGGCATGAGGTCGTGCCATACTCGGAGGGAGAAATGTATATGTAGGAGGTTGAAGGAGAGAGGGAGAGAACCGATTTGCAGCGGGTAGCTGCCGACCTTGCAGAGGATAAGTCAGTCGTGGAAATTCCTCGTGGAACCGAATACACAACGTTTGCATTTTACGTGGTTTTGAGAGACAGTCTGGCTCCAGCTACACGCACCTATCTACTGTTGAATCGTCGGCCGAAGGTTCACACGACCCCGACGAGGAGGACGCGCGACAACAAGCCCCCGCCAAGCCCTAGTCGCTGTGGGACTCGAACCCGGTTGAGTCTTGTGGTTGGTACACCGCCAGACCACATCGTTTGTTGAGGGAGAACTGCATAATTCCGATTCAAACGCCGTGAGGTTTATGATCCACCGATCCCTCCTTCTCACCAGAACAGTTTCGCTAACTGTAAAATAGTACTAGTTGAGCAGCACTCGCGTGATGCTTAGCCAAAAATTATGTGGTACACACAATTTCAGGCGTCGCCCCCCGAAAGGTCGCAAACTCTCACAAAACAAAAAAAAAGATGGCCAGGATGAAGAGCGCTCGTGGTGCAGCAAGTTGCAAGCAACGGACTGTGAAAGGTAGGCCGTAGCTTGCAATGGGAGGCAGTCGATTGGGAAGCAGAGTCCGCTCACTACTTTCTGCCGCAGCTCGTGCTAGCGTGGGCGACCCCGCAATCCTGTTCTCTGAAGGCGCACCAGGTTCGACACGTCTTTCGCTGCGTATCGCTGCGGATTTTTCTAATGCATTTGCTTGATTATTGTTATTTTCTATTTGGGATTGTTTGGAACATTTGTGTGTGTCTGCAGGCATCCAGCAACGCATGAACGAAGGAGCTGGGCACGAACCTACAGCTGGGTATCTCGCAATGGCTAGCGAATCCGCCGCCGCAGACACCGAAGCAAGCCCCAACGCCCAAACCCCGGCGCCGGTCGCTTCCGATCGAGCTGCACGCGCGCGCGAGGTCAAGTACGCGAACATTGCGCGCTGTAAGTTCTTGTTCTGTTAGCTCGTTCACTAGCTTTTTCTATTCGTGTTTGTATTCGCTAACTATGTCAATCACTGTGAGTAGGCAACGAAGGACGTGCCATGCGCGTACAGCAACTGCGTATGCACGTAGTTGCAAGCCTGCCAAGTAGCCAAAGGCTGGCTCGGCCTAACTCACCTTGAATTTTAAGGTCAGCTCCCACATGGGAAGGTTGGAAGAAGAAGTTGCAGTAGCTAAGTTGATGCGTTCAATGACCCGCGTTACGTTAAAAACAAAATCGATGATATTCATCCTTTTACCCTCCGTCGATAGCCACTACGCCTATCCTAATCTACCTGCACGCACATGAACGTGCACAACTGCTACTCGTACCCGCTCTCAAGCGCAAAGTACACTCCAAGCCCAGCGCACAGTCGTACAAACCTTCACAAACAAAAACCAAAGTAGCTGTTGCCACTCTCAAACCTAAAGACCTCCATCTCACACATGCCGCTGTCGTCAGGCTATGAAAGCGGGCCTCTGAAACGCATAAGCGTTTCCCCATCATGCCCATCATGTGAGGTGAAGGAAGAAAGAAACATCATGGCTTTGTAGCAGCTTTCGAATTGTATGGTGTTGATAGCAGCTTTAAAATTGTACAATGTTGATATGAATGAATGATATGAATTACCAAGTTTCGTTTACACGCTACTGGGTTTTCTCTTTGCGCATGTTGTCGTCCTACGCTAGCTAGGCATCAGCGGCAGCGATTGTAGAGTTGTGTCAACGTTTGCAGGGTATATACCCTCGGCATTGTGTCTCCCCGCATCCGCAAAACTTCCGTTTTGAAATGGATAATGTGTTAGTCAAATACCAGTACAATCAGCATTGTGCGTGTACATCATTGCTTGCCGTTGCCGTCACTGCCAGCTTGGCGTACATGAAAGCAATCTCTTGCCCGCGTGAGATTGGTTTTATGGCAAACAAACCGCAGCAGAGCTCTCCATCCACTTCCCATTTTTGCAGTTCGCAGTTTGGCACGCAACTATAGTTCGCAAACCGAGCCAGCGTGCCTTTATACCGTGCATCAATCACTTCGTTGGCGTTGATTGACACGCCATAATAGTGGCGAACGCCAGTAAGTGCCTAATCAGTAGCACGTTAGCTTAGTTTTTCAAACTTCCATATCGAATGGTCGGCTTACATGTTGTCTGAGTTTGTACTCCTTCATAGTTATTACCTCGCCGGTGTATTCGACGATGAACTCGTCCTCTCCTATAGCCTGATCTGTCAACAACACAATTCCTTTTCGTTGATCTGAATCCAACGACAGCAAGACGGATGAAATCTCTGGTTGGCACACTCGTGTTTGTTGGCGCAAACACCTGGCACACACTCCACTTTCATCTTAAATTGGCAACATTAGTCGCAAGACCAAACTCACATACACAACAGAAACAACAGTACACTAACCACTCGATTCTCGCAGCGATATCCGCAATTGGCCAGTCCCGATGGCCGAACGGCACACGAGCAGCAAGGTATGTCATCCTACACAAGGTTATCAACTCCAAGGCTCTCATTCGTTTGCGCTAATAAAGCTACTTACGTCGTGTAGTATATGGCGGGATCGATGCACGTACTTGTTGTGTGCAATTTGCTGGAATTCGGCGTAGGCTTGAATAACAGAGCGCTTCTCGCATAGCTACATTCACAACAGCAATTAATCCAAGGTCAGATAACGAACTCGTAGCAGTGCACTAGAAGCATACTCACCAGATCACCGGCATATCGAGCCCGCTTGAACCGATCCTCTTCGCAGCTCGTAAAGTAGGCCTCAATCTTCTGCTGGACAAGGCGTTTCTTCGGCATTGTCAATTCAGACGCCAAAATCGAAAATGACTCCTTGAGAACCATACGAGGCGCCACTTCCTGTTGTCTTAAGGGCTACTGTGCAGATTTAATACGATACTTCAAAGCGTTCTCCATACGACCAATACTTTTTTTATTGATTTTGATTAATGAAAGTTTGCAACACGTACTACACCATAGCTAGCAAGCTGTAGGTTAAATGCACAACGGCGGATCTCCTGTTCTCACCGTACAATAGCTAAGCTACATGAGCTCGTTCTCCTCCTCATCGTCTCCGCCAGCAGACTGTCCGTCTTCACCATTACTCAGCCTCGAGCGCTTTGCGGCCTCGTACCTCGAAAACTCTTCGATGAGATCAGGGTTGGTGGCACCCACCGCTTGTAAACAGCCTTGCGTACATGAAGCCGTCTACGCAGATCACGCGTAGTCCTCTGTTGTTGTCGAGTCGCACGGTTGACCCGACACACGCGATTAGGGAGACGTTCGCCGTCTCTGGAGGCGACTCTGTTCTTGTGAACGTCCTAAGTTTCTTGATAGACACGAACAGGTTTTTCGCATCCTCTGCTTCTTGCACGCGTAATTCAGCAGCTACTTCCGCTAGTAGCAGAGCAGCTTCCTCTTCTTCGTCACTTGATTGTCCGCCCGCCATTTCGCAGCTTTAGGTGACAGCAACGTTGGAAGCTGCTGTTCAATTCAAAAGTGAGAATGAAGCATAATTCCGTCCAACCTCCCCACCACAACTATCACGGAATCCATTCTACCAATGCAAGTCGTATTTATCGGAACGGAGAGCGTTTCATCCATCTCCCAGTCGCCACGGCGCAACTGCAAAGCACGCTACTTTATTGTAACCTCCGTAGATAGCCACTACGCCAATCCTAATTTACCAACACCCGCATTAACGTGCACAACTGCTACTTGTACGCGCTCCCGAGTGCAAAGTCCACCCAAAGCCCGGTGCCCTTTCGGCATGTTCCCAGACTGGCCACCGTGTCTGTTCCCATCACCCCAGGACCGACGCGCAATTCCGTAGGAATCTCCGCTCCAGATGATTGATTCTCGACCCTTCAGTTTTCAAATCTCAGGACTCCCAGTACCTTCGCCCATGACCAAGCCGCACTCCGCCCAAGACACCCAATACCCGAGTGCGTTCTTCAGCGCACTACTCGATGACGCAATCCCTTCGGCCTACGCGCAAGACGTGGCCACCACCTTTTGGGACCAACTACGCCCGCTCCTCGCCTGACACAGGGCCTGGAGCACCTGGACGCTCTTGTGCAAGCCGTCTTCGACGGCCAGTCCATCGTGTTTCTCGGCTGCGCTGTGATCCTGATGCCATCACTCGGCCCCGACACTGTAGCTCCCACCACGTCCACGGGTAGTAGCACTCCGTTCCGTACTCCTTTTCCGTTGAAGTCGGGCAAGGCCAAAGCCCCGCTTCGCAGCAGCAAGCGTCCATATTCTCCAGTCGAGCTCTCTTCTCCCCCGGCACCCAAGAAGTCGCGTCCGTCTTCCCCATTTCCGCCCCCGTTCTCCAGTCAGGGATTGCCGGTATGACCACACCGCTCCACAGCCCATGGGCGTCGCCATAGTCGCCGTGTTTACCAAGGCCGCATCCCAACATAATTCGTATTGGTGTCTCGCATACCGTGGGCACGGGACGCCACTTGTGACACGACCCCGTCGCTAATAATGGCGTCTGTACATGACGTACCGCAACTTGCAAGTGCACCTTAAACTATAAGTACAACGTAAATGGGAAACCGCAGCCCAGTACCGCAACGTGAAGGAGCTGCACCATTCCAGCACACGCTGCATCTCAGTTACACCGGATGGAGCGGAGGGTGAGGAGTGGTAGACCAACGACGGCCGCTTTGGCGGGAGCTCCCTCTCAGAAACAGAAAGACTGAATACGGCGAAGCCTGCGACGCTTTGCTCCGATACGCTATCTCCTGCTGCTTCGTGCTCAGTTGGAATTCATCAATGATGAGGCGGCTTTGATGAAAACTGTTGCCTTTCTGCAGGTGGTTGTTTTCGCGTATGTGCAATTTCCCGTGGTGTTGAAAGTGATCTGGAGCAAGTGACAGTACTCGTCAACACGCTCGAGCGCCTCATTTTCTAGGAAATTTCGACGGTGTGGATGTGACGCACTGCGTCAGTGCAATGGTGTGGTGTCCCTGAGCACCCTGACGACAAAAATGCTAAATGTGTTGGACTGCTCGTATACTGGGCACCAGGCGAGAAGGGTAATATATCCACACTACTGAAGATACTCACTCCTACGATCGCTGATTCTATATCAACTTGCCGCTTGACTTGTAATTTCGGTGAAGTAAGTGCTGGCAGAATTTCGGAGACAAGCCTGCGTTTGAGGGCGTTTGCGACGCTATAAATATTTTTGAGAACGGCCTCTGGCTTCATGACCGACACTGCTTCAGCTTGCTTTGACGCAGTACACCAATCCTCGTCCTCTCTAATGTCGCGGACAGTACGTGGCCCCCGCTGACACCACTTCTACCTCAACAGGGAAGTGCTGGAATGCGACGGCGTCTACATCGACTTGAACGAGCTCGTTAGCTTCTCAAACAGTGTGACGTGCCCGGATATCGATAAGCAGACGATGTGTTGCCTGGTGTGCATGAACGACGAGAACGGACTATCCTCCATTTGCGATCTACGATTATAGACACCACACGATTACAGTAAGACCGTGTCGACGAGTGCGTTGCAGTACAATTCGTACACGTGTATGGATTCACCGAGGCCATCGCCACGAATGTGGTGTTGAAGGTAGCTGTGCCCCAGTGCATCTTGCCCCCTCCTGTTGACGAACCTAACTTCAGTGCACTCTGATTAAGCGTCTAAGTTGAAGGTTCCTTGGGATGTCCTGGCAGACGAGAGGATTGGCGATCCCTTAACTTTCATTCATTCTTTCGCGTATGTAACGGGGTTACACGAAGGTCGCACGTAGTGTAGCACACTACGTGGCACCTTGACGGAAGGGGTGCTTGGTACCTCTTCTATTAACAGGATCTCAGTACGTGGCTTCAGAGCCACNACAGGCGGCTTTGCCGCAGATAAGCAAACAAATAACAGTTCAGTTTTAGCATCAACGAGTGTATTTACCTTGGGTTGCGAATACCGACTCGTTGAGTCTCTAGTTAGTAATACTAGAGTGATCTAAGCTTCTGCGGAGACTTAGGGGTTCGGAGAACCACAAGCTAAGACTCGGAGAGTCGTATGTCTTCCTCTGACGCACTACGCTCCGCAGCTCCGCTGCAGCGCAGCTGCTGACGGTGCCTGCTCCAGTGCTGCCATTACACCTCCTCCGAGTCGTGCCTAAGACATTTGTAGTCGCGATAGCGACGGGCTTCTTCACGTGGACACAAATATAAGGTATCCTAGCAGCAGCAAGAAGCGTTGGAGATCGCTAAGGATGCCGCGCCAGCCTACTTAACTGTGGTTCAGGTCCCTCTCCTTGACGTTGCTGGCGCACAAACTCGCCACTTCATCGACGAGCACAGCGGTTGTGAGCAAGACTCGGGCAACCTCGAAAGGGACGATGTTTTGCACGTGACCTCTAGCGGAAGCTGTCCTAGCAATCTTCAGGAAGCGTGGGAGACTGTAATGACTCGTGCTGTGGAGTTGGTTGTCCTATGGAGACGATTCCAGTGAATTCCCCATTCTTCGACATGTCCGGGAAAAGATGACGAATTGGTAGACTATGGCAATGCATGTGCGAATGACAATGAGGATGAACCTCGTGCGAAGTTTGCATCGACTATCGGTGTCGAGCTTCTGAAAAATGGTTCTCCCTCAGCAAGATAACGCGGGGACAGTGCTAATAACAATTGCGCTGTTGCTACTGTAAAACTATCCGGCCATTCGAAGAAACTCCGAAAGCTCGCCATGGAGTTGATTGGGGACGATTTAGACGGCAAGTTTATCTTGCTTCGGCTAGAGCTTCCCATGATGGATTATGTCAGGCGGGGGCAAGACTAGACCGACAAGAGGTTGTATTTCGAGCTTCCCTGCGCCTATGGCTACTCTACTTATGGGGTTACAACTAGAGAAACCGGGACGGTTGAATTTAACAAGTCGGGCAAGTGTCTTGAGTTAAGAGGCGACCCGGCCGACTACGAAAACGTCAAATTATACAAGGGTGGGTTGAGCACGGTGGGCGTAGCACCCCGGACCAGGGGTTATGCGCCCGTGTTCATATCGAACAACTCTCCCGAGGACGTGTTGGGAAATCTCCGGTTGGAGCTCCTGTTTTTCATACCTGGTGGAGATAATGAATGGCTATTCGATTGCACCTTGCAGTGGGTAGAACAAGTTTTCTCGCTATGTGCGACCGCAATGGCGTACACAAATCCTGGTACGGGACTTACAACCCGTACCACCTAAGGAACAATCTCGACACGAGCACTTCCCTATGCATGAGGCTCTGATAGAGTTTTAGACGCTGTTAGTGAGGGTGTCGACATCGTGGCGAAGCAAGCAAGGATCTCTCGGCAAATGGGGGAAGAGAGCAGAAGGAACATGGTTGAGGTCGAGAGAAAGGTGACGGAAAAGCAGCTAGGCTGAAGATTGAGAGAAAACGGTCAATATGAGAGAAACAAAACAAAAAAACAGCGATGTAAACTGGCGACATAGCAAAATACTGGTGGCCTGCACGACGCGGCTGTAGCAGCCACTGGAAACCTTATTGATAAAGCCGCGGGAACCGTGAGCTGATACGGCCGAGTGGTATTCAGAGCCGCCGCAACATGAATCGAGAGAATACACCAACCGAGGAGAAGAATGCGCGTCGTGTTCGATTTCGGAGAGAGAGCTATGCACGGCTGAAAATGCAGCAACACCAGCTATACCGAATTGCGAGGTGGCGAGGAATCCAAAGGTTCGTTCACGGGGTAGAGAGGTAACTACGATTTAAATTTATCGTCTCCAGTTTGCACTAAGCCAAGTTGAAGTGAGATGGTGCATTTGTAATGACTTCATTCCACAAGGGAAATGGCCCAGCAACCTTTGCGATAAAATGAACAGCAGTGCTGCGCGCAACAACCTCAACTACTCGAAGAAGTCACATATATGACGACAGCGCGTGGCCGAACCAGCTTGGATGACCGAGGCACTGCGGGCTTGGGCTTGTGGAAAGTACGGGCATGTTGGGCAATTGACCTTAATCGACATTCTAAGGATCTCGTACATCCCCGACCAAGTCGGTACGAATCCTAACCGTAATCGCCCGACAAGATATGAGAACCCGGAAATCGAGTAAAATATGTACCAGAATGTGATTACCAACAGAGCCACCGGCAAATCTGACATCAGCGATACCCAGCTCTGGGAAATGGCAAATGCCATCCTCAAGATTGCATCGACCTATTGGTCTGGCAGACCCAAGAAACGTCACGAGATCGCCACTGTTGCCGAATTGACGCCACCAAGTGATGGCGAGAAGAACGACTACACTTTCACATATGAGACCGCTGAAACTTAGTAAAGTACAGAGACCCCCCCCCCCCCCCCCCAGAGCAGGAAGGACCTCAGTGGTAGAGACTTGCAGCAGCATTCCCGAGGCAACTGGAGCAACTAGAGACTAAGCTGGAGTTGGTTAAGGCCGAGAGGGGCGCGATGAAGTTGGAATTGCAGGCCACAAAGAACCAGAAGCAGGCGTTAACATTCAAACTAGAAGCAGCGGGTAAGACCAACAACGGCGCAGCGTTAGAAGTAGTGAAGGCGCTTCAAGCCGTCAGCGGCTTCGTACCTCAGCGATGGCCTGCTCGTTTTCCACGAGCAGCCCAACATGATATAGCCATGTCCCGCGCTCGTAACGTCGCCGAGCAAACCCCAAGCTGCTACACACAAAAAAACTCTCTTGGCAGAATGCCGTAAGCCCCAACGCGAGGCCCCACTATCCACTGACAACGTATTGCATCCGGATCAAATTCAACTTGCTGAAGACACATTTTATAAGGGTTTGAATGACGATGGTTTTGCAACATACCTGTCAGTCGCTAAGTTTCCCAGCGCTTGCTACCCGGACACTGGTTGAACGACGAGGTAATTACGATATGAATGTTGCATGCTATGAGCCGAATTACTGGAGCGATTCCCGTAGCCTTTTGAATCCCAGACAGCAACAAAACCATGCGAAGAAAGGGCAGGAATAAATCTTGGAGCCAATTACAGATCTGAAAGGAGCCCCCCCCCCTCCTTTCAGATTATGGGAATGTCCTTTCTCGTCTAGATCTAGAATTCAAAACCCTAAGAGAATCGCTCCACTAACTATGATTTTTGGTCTCCAGCTGGTCAACTTTTACGTTGTAGTCCAACGTGGAGTCAGGGGATTATGTTTTCCACTTCAAGGCGTACTGCCGGTATACTGGTACATACCGCTATGGTCCAGGCCGCTCACCGCAGACAACCCGATGGACGCATGGCGTTCTCCCCTCACACACTTTGAATTCAGATGAACACCACGCAAACAAGAAAGACCCGCCTCTACTCGTCCCTTATCGGACTAAGCTGATGGTCATTGCATCAGGTCGCATTAATGAAACTTCGTTTGACCACCATGAGTAATGGAAATTCCACCTGCTGAATGATCGTGATGCATCGTTTGTCGAGGTTGGCGCATTACCTAAGCGCAGCTACTTCTTCACTACATAACTTTTCCTTAGGATGATGAGAGATGGGGTCTACAATTTCACGACCATCAGCAAATTCACAGGAAACATAAATCTGTTCGCTATGGACAAAACCTTCGTACCGATGCACGTCAGGTGTTGTGTATGCAGAACCACTGGAGCTTGGCTGTCATATTCGTGACGGAGAAATGTAGTCAGTACTACGACTCCATGGGTGCGCACGGGGTGCCATACATCGCACTTTTATTACGGTACGTTCGAAGCTACAGTTGAGTAGATGCTTGTAGCTTTTAATGGATATTGTATTGTAGGTACTGCTCAACGAGCTCGATGATAAGCAGGGTGGATTGTTCAGCAATGCAGGTTGGGATTTGGTGGACACCACGACCGACATGCTCCAGCAGGACAATTGCCACGACTGCGGCGCCTTCACCTGCTTGTATGCAGAATGCCTCTCCTTCAACAAGGCACGCATACCATTATTGATCTTTAGCCCTCAAAGCTCTTTTTTGGTTCAGGTATAGCATTCTTTGGTTCACCAAACTCACTCTTGCGTTGCTGCCGTAGCCGCTGTGTGCTTTTTTTTACAGCAGGTGTGGTGTAGCGGGATCGGCCAAAAACTTGTTAAGGCCAGATCGAGCTTCCCAACAGCGCCCAGGCACCGACTAACGGAGGGGGTCCCCCGATGTTCTGTGATCTGCTGAACTTGCTCTCACCTTGTGTACCCGTCGGCGGGCCTGGTCTGCTCTCTCGGGACTCCGAAGGATGCAGTGATGAAGCGTAGAATGTCTTGCGTGACGCGGGGAGGGGTGGAACAGCGCGGAAGTCTTCGCTCTGCGTCCGAGTAGTTGTTCCTGATCCGAAGCGTGTCGATCGAGCTCCGATCAGGAGGCCTGGACTTGATCCGAGGCCGGGTTGCCTTTAAGGGTATGACCCCTCCTTTCCGTGAATTGCTTGGCGCTTCCTATAGCGGGATCTTGCGAGTTGAGAGTCGAAGCGATCGCCGGTCAAGCAATGAATACCGGTCGATCGAGATGCGTTCTTGAACAGTAGATCACTAGTGTGTGGAAGGATCGGCCAATGTATTATCCGAAACTTACACCACAACACTAGATCTGCTACTCTTGACTTGCCGGGCCAACGTAGTTCCCGTTCCTTGGCGTCTGGAAGTCGCTTGCGTAGTCCAATGCAAATTCG
>LGTU01000495.1:0-26460 GCA_001314425.1 Phytophthora pluvialis | reverse complement strand
GACTTGGCTACGCAAAACTACTTAAAAATAAGACTGCATCGGTTGTATTGACTGCAATCAAAACATTCGTTCGTCTACAAAAAGTAGATATTCTCACGAGCGACAATGGCAGCGAATTCATGAACAAGAATACCCAAGCATTCTTCAAATCGAAGAAAATTGACCATTACAACAACGAGCCAGGAGACCATGGAACGATGGGTAAGATTGAACGATTCAACAGAACGCTGAAGCAGCGACTGACTAAGATAGCGTCAAAAACGATTACCCAGAAACTCATCAGCGATTTAATAGTCAATTACAACAGTACCATCCACAGCTCTATTGGTATGACACCAAATGAGGCAAAAGGTAAGGTTATTGAGTCAGAACTGGTGTATAACCGCGAGGAAGCAGGCAAGGTTGAAACTGAGTTTGAGGTTGGTTCAAATGTGTTATATCGACTCAAGAAGCAAACGTTTGATAAGGAGGCAGCTCGCTGGAGCAAGGCTGTATATTCAGTCGTTGGGATGGATGGATATCGAGTCCAGATCCGATCCAAAAATGGGCATATGCTCTATAAGACGCCAAACAATCTAAAACTGGTTCAATCCGAGACAACTGACGCCATCATTAATCGTGGCGATATTATTGAGGCGGAGAAGATATTAGACCACAAAATGATGAAGAACAAGAAGTACAAATATTTGGTTAAGTGGGTTGGGAGAGAACTCGACAGCTGGGAGCCACAGGATAATTTACGATTGATTAACAAAAACAAAAGATCAACACTCGAGAACGAGTACTGGGGCGGTGAAATTAGCGAGGCTAAGCGAACTTCGTTCAAATATTGAGCGACGAACAAGGAAATGGACACCTTACAGGTGGGGGTAGGGTCGCAGACGCCAGCCCGCGGTCTGAGCGCCAGCGCAATCTCACAAGTTCAAGCCTCGCGTCCCTAGCTCGCCTCAGGACCTCTGCATTCTTTTTAGCCTCCTCCTCGGCTTCCTGCTCATCACGTGAGTTGTCATATACTCCGGTGTCATCGTGTGGTGGGCTATTGATATATTCGATATCCATCGGAAAAATGTTGGCTTATATATAGATACAACGATAGTTAACGTTCTAACCGATGTGTAAAAATTGTCTAGATAAAGAGCGAGAGCTCGCCACGCTGCGGCGGAAGATGTGGATCATTACTGAAGTAAGTAGGATCAAACGTGAGCTGCTTAATCTCGACAAGGTGTCTAATTTTCGAGCAACGGTAGCTAATTCTAAATATAAAATTCAGCTGGAGAAGATATTCGGAGTACCGTTCATCTGTATCAAGGATCGATACATCAGTTTATTGAGTGATCGAAATCGTATTTGTCATACTTATATGCCATATCGCCACGATTCAGTAATGCCAACGTATTGGTAATTATGAGCACTCTTTTTTTTATGATTAGCTCTAATATATACAGCGAATATGTTTCCTAATTTTACTTCACTGGCTCAGAGAGAACAAAAGCGGCATGAGCTGCTTGAAAAAACTCAGAGACGAGTTCGCCAAGCGAAAGCCAAGCGTGGTATGTATGAGGGAGCGTCATGGGCATCCGATGCTGATAAAACGATTACTACGATAGCTAAAACATCAAGCGAGTCGACTCAGACCGACATGCCTGAGGAAAAAAAAAATCTGAGTGATGAAAACTCAGTAAAAATCCCTGAGGTCTCGCCGGTCATGGTTGAGGCTGGTACACAGTCGAGTCGGGTTAATACTACTGATAGAAATGTTCAAGCTAGCCCTCAAACATCTGATGCTGGGATGGAACGGGCGAAGCCTCTCCCGGGCGTCCTTCGGACAGCCATCGAGACTGATACTCCCACAATGGTTGATGCTGGTACCCAGTCGATTTCTACGAAAAAACCTACAAAATCTATAGATTCGGAGTATCAGATCGATGCGCGAGAGTGGATCAAGGCTTTATTTTCTAAGAGTCCGAACTGGGCTTCTCTAAAAATTCATCCTATCCGGAGAAAAACCGGGAGAGATGACAATAGATATTTTCTAGGTCCAAAGGCCTCATTAATACTGATTAAGAGTGAAAAAAAAACTCGAAATTATCAATCCATTGACTGGATGAAGACTGAAGCAAAAATCAGGGACATCTTGTATGACGGCGAAAGCAACTCAATCGATGAGGTTGGAGCAATGCGCGACGAAGAGACTCTGACGCGAACACTTATGCGATTGGAAAAGAAGAAGCGAGCAGGAGATGAACTAGAAGATCTCAATGTCATCCTTAAGGATCGAAGACTACCTGATATCCGCTTGAGTCGAAAATCAACGTCGACAACTTCTGACAATGTTGATGCTAAAATCAAGCTGCTATGGGTTATTTCAAAAAGTATAAAAATGCTGGAGTCCAATGGTCTTATGAAGAGTATCGTTCCAATATTCAAATACATATATCAATCTGACGAAAGTCGCCTCAGACAATACGTTTGGGTTAAAAATGGATCTATTGATGTGTATGGCAAAGACTCAAATTTGAAGCATACATCACCAGTAAAAAAAGTCGATTGGCAGTCGACATTTAGGGCATTTTTGGTAATGGTTAATGACATAGGGTTGAAGCTAATCCCAACTGGAAATATGGATAATGAACTAGTCTCTAAGACATATGATGCCGCCGGTGATGAACTTGAAGCGCGGTTTGGAACCAAAACGGGAGTAGATGAAGATAGAGATCCAAACCTTTCAATCCCTGATAGTGATGCCAAGGTACTGCTAACCGAGTACTACAAGAGTCTTTTCGATAAGAAGGTCTCAATTCCATTCAGGCTAAGGCCAGTTGTAGATGCTAAGAATGGTTCCAAAACGCATCAAAGCTACTATTTCGGTCAGCCTATGCGAGAGCGTGTTCTCAATACCAGAAATAAAGCCGATAAGCCAGTATCGTGGCAGCCTTATGGTGATTTGATGAAGACTATAAGATGGATGGATACGTTCCAATCGCTCCTTACTGATTTGGAAGATGCACATCGCACTGCGAGCGATATAGAAGCCCCAGCAGGCAACGATGAACTGAAAATGATTGATAATGTAAATTCTAATCTCGAGACCATTCGTGAGGTCATATTTAGTAATGCATCTGATATAAAGCAGCAAAGCTCTAATCCATATGAACACGACGATAAGCTCCAGAAGATCCACGACGGTGCAGAGGCGGCGTTTCAAGAATATGGAGAGGCTCAGAGGCAGTTAGAAGCATTGAAGACGACCGGGCTTAGTCGGCGAAACAATTCCGCACTGAAGGCTGCGAGAGCTGCCGTTAAAGCCACTAAGGCTGTTTACTCAATCAAAGCTAAAAAATATATCGAACTTGTTCGTGAGAAGCAAGAGGAGGAAGAGCGAGAGCGTTCTGCCGATGCGTTTGAGCTGGAGCTCAGAGCTGGCGCCAGCGACTTTACCCCTCGTATTGAAAAACAAAGACGGAGTGGATTGAAAGGGCGTGGCCTAAGAGGAGCAGGCGTTGCTCCCCTGGATGGTGTTGTCAGGCGTGGCCGTACGTATAACTTGAACGAGATTCAGGGCTTAGCAACTCCGAGCGCGTACGTCTATCGCCAGATTGGAAGCAAGTACATTCGCCTGCCAGATCTCGATGGAAAGACACTGGTCATTGTTCAGCCCAATCGACGCAAATGCGGACCCAAATGCAAGATCAGTGATAGTCTCCAGTCCATGATCAAGGCCCTTGTCTACAAGCAGCATATTGATCAAGCCGCCTACGACAAGCTAACTATCGACGATAGAAAGATGTTCAAGGAGATCTTAGCCATCACCCATCTCCAGTATCAATTTCATGATAAGCTCGATGACCCACTGGACAGCCTGCGTGCTGAGTACGATAAGTTGAAAGGCGAAATGGATTTAGGCAATGATAATCCAAGCGTCATCAAACAGCTGAAGTCTCTATCTATCGACATGTACAGCAACCGATTGATTTCCGATTCTGAGTTTAGAGATATTATCACGCGTCTGATATAGCGATGCTCTTCTTCAATCCTCGAATGATTTCTGGCACATGCGGTCGATATGGCGATAATGCTGATATCAACATCGCGGAGCTCAAATCCATCATGAAGAATTTAATCATTCATGAGCGACCTCAGCAGACTCAAGCAGCCGTATGGGCCACAGATCTTGATAAATCTATGAAGACGGCCGATGCTTTTACGCAGACGACCGGTGGGCGAGTATGGGCTTACAAACCGTCTCAAAAAAAGACTAAATCTGTGAAGACCTTCAAGCTGTAAATGAGTTTAATTTTTTGGACGAGATCATCCCCTCTAGCTCATCAATGCGTTCGAAAGCTTCACGCAATGCGGCATGCATCAATGGTATAGCTCGTTCGTAAGAGACCGAGAGACGAACACCCTCCATCGACCACGGATCGTCTCCAGCTTCCATCGATGCATCCTCGCTCAGGCTGATCAATAGCGAATGCTCCTTGGCGACATCCTGAGCGATGTACCCAAGCTGCTCTTTTCCGTCATCACAGAGGAGAGTATACTTGACCGGATCGATGGTCTCAACGAACCGTCTTCCGATTGCGTTTGGAATGGTTTCAATGTTTGTTTTGATCCTTCGATCTGAACTAATGTAGATTCCTCTTACTCCGACCTTCAGTGCTTGATCGCATATGATGGAAGTCGTATCTGAATATGTATCGGTACGCATGCCAACATATGAGGTAGAGGTAGCGGTTGCAGTTGAGCTGCTGCCGACAACTACGGAAGCAACGCTTGATACCACATGCAACGCGGCTAAAGGGCTGGAAGTACCAATGCCCACGCGGTCCTGGCTTGTGAGCGTCAGGGTATTGCTTGTTCCATAACAATTAAATGCCAAATAGTTGCTATCACTACTAGAGCCTACGTAGGTCCAGGTCATCGTATAACAGTCTTTAGTGATCAAATTGCTACCGAATCCCAGAGAGCAGCTGTTGTTAGCTTTCAACATATTCCAAGCTTGATCTCCGATAGTATCAGAAAACGATATACACCCATTCGACCCAATGCGCAATCGTTCAATTTGATCAGATGTGGCTGTCATGCCTGAGGATGCTTTGCTTCGAAACGAAATATCTAAGCCAGTATTTATGTTCGTGCCGGGCTTCGTACCAACAATCGAAGCTTGGGGGGTGTAAGTATCGATTGGGTCTGCCCCGGTACAATAGAATCCAATGCCAGCTGCCGCAGCATTAACAGATGACTGGTTTATCAATAGAACATTGAATTTCTTGAGGGTTGACCCCAGAAGCAAACTGTCGCCATTCGAAGGAGTATTGATAGACAGAGTCGATGCTTGAATACCGATTGAGGTAATGTTAGGCTGAGCTACTGTCTGTAGCGTACCTGTCAAAGAGCTAGCTGACAGCGAGTTGATGCTCGAAATATTCAAGTTAGAATCTAATACCAGAGCCTTCGATGCCTCAGCTGTACCAGGGGTTGGAATTGCTGTGTAGTTGATTTGAGCGGCATTAGCACTAATAGTACTCCCGCGAAGAGATAAACTAGTCGGGTTTAGGTTGAGTGTTGTAGGCGATATAACGATAGTACCAACCTTGCTAATTGTATCAGTAGTGATAGTTGGTGTTGATAGCGATGTAGAGGCAGTCAGAGCGCCTGAGATAGTTAGATTTCGCAATCCATTCAAATCCTTCGTCGAATTGCACACAAGAGCCTTCGAAGCATCCGCAGAACCCTCTGTAATACTGAGATAGTAAGTTTGATTGAACGTTAGATAAGAGCTCGTACCGTCCCAAAACTTCATCGATGGTAGCTGAAGCCCCGTACCTCCAGTAGCCAATGTTAGCGATGAGAGAGTACCAACGGATGTAATATTAGCCTGCGCAGCCGCCTGTAACGTACCTGTAATCGATGTAGCTGTCAGGGATGCTAACCCAGTCAGCGATCTTGAAGCTCCTGTGAACGAGAGATTGCCATCGATAGTAAGACCTGTAAGCGTGCCCAGAGACGTGATGGATGACTGCGCGGCAGTCTGTAGCGTACCGGTCAGACTCGTAGCCGATAGAGATGCTAACCCAGTCAGCGATCGTGAAGCTCCTGTAAACGAGACGTTGCCTCCGATGGTCAGACTCGTGAGCGCTCCCACGGATGTGATATTGGTCTGAGCTGCTGTTTGAAGCGTGCCAGTGATCGAAGTTGCACTGAATGAACTGATCGTTCCAATGGCGCCTGATCCATCAAGTACGAGTGCTTTGTCGAGCGCAGCTGTGCCGGGAGTGATAGCAAGAACGTACGCTGGCGCTGATACAATTGATGCACCATTCACCGTCAAGCTAGAGCAGCTGACAGCTCCAAGCCCGCTTAATCCACCGTCACTACCTATTACAAGGGCTACACCTTGTGTTGCTGTCCCAGGAGTAATGCCTGATATATAAGTTAAACGATAGTCGTTCTTGCCAAGGTAGAGCGTTTGGGCATAATCATACGTCAGGTACCCACTGGCATCCAATGAGAGGTAGAATGCAGGGTTATATATAGGAGAGATGAATATTGGCTGAGGATAGCTGAATCCACTCATGTTTTGTCTTGATCTATATAGATCGAACTATTTTCGCCATGAGTTCTATCCCAGATTTCGGAGCTTCATTGCCGAAAAAGTTCAAATCTGCTAGTATGGGCGATATTCCTGGGCTGGATATCAAAGCTCTGTTTCGGATGGTCATATTGGGGCCCAGTTTCAGCGGTAAAAACAATCTCTGTATGTTCATTCTCAAGCACTCTCCCCATGTATTTGCCCATTTGACAATTATCGCTCGTAATCCCCACCAGGAGTTCTATGAGTACCTTAGAGACAAGCTAGAAGGATTTATTACAGTCGTTGACCCAGATTCACCTCCGACCGTGGATCAAGTTCGACGTACCCCTATTAGTTCTAACAAACCCGAGCTTGTCATCATAGACGACTACAGCAACGATAAGCTACTTCAGAAAAACATCTTCTCTCATTATTTTACTCGTGGGAGACACTTTAAGCTCAGTACCATTTTCCTTAGCCATAGCTACTTTGCAACAGATAAGATGATCAGACTTAATTCAGAGTACGTAGCGATATTAAAGGCTAATTCTAAGCGAGATCTGCAAATGGTTGTACGTGATTTCAATATCAAGGGCGTCGATGAACGATCGATCGTCTATTACTACAATAAAGCCACGGAGAGGAAAGGACAAATGCTCTTCATTGACTCAATCAAAAGCCAAATCAGATATAATTTCAATCAAGTCATCAAGACTGACGATTATGAATAAAAATCATATGTGATTTTGACTGGAATCATATACAACTAAGATGGCTAGCTTTTTGAAAATAGATTCAACTAATCTCGTACAAGATGGCTATAATTCCACTTGGCGATATTCGTTTCCCGGTTCGGCAGCGGACTTCCGTGATGTAGCTTGCGCGATCCAATCCATCACACTATACAACAGCGAATACAATATCGATAGTATTCAATTTATGAACAGCACGCTCAAGATCGAAGTTCCAACAGCTGCGACAACGTCTACGATCAATATTAACCTCGCTGACGGATATTACAGCTACAAGGATATGAATCGAAGCATCCAAGCGGCTCTCGTAGCCGCAGGGGCGTATCTTATTAACCCATCGGGTGAAAACATTTTCTATATCCAGTTGACCGAGAATTCCGTTTATTACGCCGCGCAATTCGATTTCTCTCCGACGCCAACAGCTGTGCCATCTACAGGCGGTACGTGGACCAGACCTGCTACTGGACTATATTCCACTGGAGGTACTGGTTTGCCTACAACGACGCGCGTCCCTCGTGTAATCATTGATAATGCCTCGTTCGGTTCTGTTGCAGGGCTTTCGTTAGGAACCTATCCGGCAGCACCTGCCACGGTGGCAAGTGCCCAGCTCTCAAACGGCATTCCTCAAATACATCCAACGCGTTCCTACATCGTGCGTTGCGATTTGATCAAGAACGATTATGTTGTTTCCGGAGATATCCTCAGTGCTTTCGATCGCGGAGACGCTGAAATTGGTCAACTAATATCGTACAAGCCTTCCCAGTATGCGTGGATGAATTGTCACAATGGCTCTCGATCGACGATTACAATTAGTATTTACAATCAAAATGATCAAAAAGTCAAATTCCGCGATACTTTGGTATCGATCATGCTGCTGCTGCGTCGAAAAAAATAAGAACTCTTATTGATTTTTTTAGTTATCAGAATGAGGTGGGTTGTTATAATCTAAATGATCCACCAGCCTTACCCTTGCTTCTCATAGCACGCAGCTTAGCCATGTGATCCTTTGCCTCCTGCGAGCCCTTAGCGAATTTGGCGGGCCGTTTTGCCTTCTGAGATGGAGAAGTGGCAACCCCAACGCCATATCTGCGTCGGACTTCGTCTCGAATAGATTTAATTAAATCTCCATGCTCCGGCTTCGTTGCTTTGCTTAGTAGGTACGATTCGCCAGCATCAACGGTATCCGTAAGAATGCCCTTCCGTTTCGTGTAGGCCAGCGCTCGTTTAGCACCTTTCTTAACATCAGCCATGGATAGCCTTCCGCCCTCGCTATCGTCATCGTATAGCCCAATACCCGTCATCGATTTGAGGGCAGCACGAGCAGGAATTGCTCCCTGTGGAGCTCCGAGTGCGGTTGCCAGACCGGGTACGGCAGCATCTGCTATGCTAGACAGTATTCCTGAGTTCTTAGCAAATTTGAATGCGGATTTGATACCTCCCCAAATCTTGCCCCAAATTGAACCTCCGTGCATACCGCGGCCTTGCATGTTCTTGAACGGATACCCAATCTCCTTCTTCGTGATAGCCAAACGAGTTCCTTTACCCGATTTGCGAGCTCGGAGAGCTTTAGCATACGATTCGGGATGGAGATGGAGCGTTGCCCCAGAGCCACTAAACTCATCTTTAGTCAACGATAGCGTTCCGGTCTTGAAAGCTCGTTTGAGCTTAGACTCAGGAATAGATGACGAAACTGCTAGCTCGTTGAATGACATGATATATATTAGTTTAAAACAAGAAAAACTAATTTTAATTCAGAATTGCGAGGTTCAAGTCCTCCATGTTTTTGAATACTTGCGGTTTTTTGTACTGCTTCGAGTAGAGCCATAAGAGACAGAACGGCCCGCAATAGTCGCCGTAAGTACCTTGATATTGCTTGATATTGTATAATTTGATACCATATTTGGTCGGCGGACCTTCTCCCATTGAATCAAAGTATTCACCGTGAAATACACAGGTCCAATGACCCACATCACGATTTGGTGGTCTCAATAGGACCAAATAGGTGCCTTTCTTTGGAATCGGTTTTGTTATTTCATTCGATTCGAAAATATCATCCAAATGCACCCCTAGTCGATCTGCAAGCTCGATAAGATCATGGTCGCTGGTTATGGGCTTTATCAAACTTGCCATTATTTAATTTCCTTGAAAGTATGTTAGCATCCATATAGATTCAACGATGTCCGAAACTCAACTATCCGATCAATTTTTATACCAGAGTTCGCTCCAGAGCGACCCGGAGATCAAGGTTTCTTCTGGCAAGCGGGTGCCGTTTGTAATCGATCTCAACCAGGGATCGTACCAGAATGGTGTTATTACTATCGATGCGACGTCTCAGCTCAACGGATCGGAAGGATTTGCTTGCCTTCGCGATGCATATTTCATGCTGCCGTACAAGGTCTCGATGAGGAATGGTGCTACCGGTCAGACAACTGCTGCTAGTCGTTTCTGCTCTACGCTCAAGTGCGGCAACTGGAACGTTATCGACAGCATGTCTCTCGAGCTTAACTGCAAGACGATCGTCTCGATGGCGGACTACAAGATGTTTTGGAACAACATTCGTGCTCAGACCGGCTACAGTCCTCAATACGTTGAGAAGCATGGTGCTGAATCGTTCCTCTACCCCGATGCTGCTCAATCAGCATTGTATTCCGCTGCTACAAGCTCGACGACAGGCGATGGATACTCCAATAATTCGGCATTCTCGTCTTCGTTTGCTACTACCGGCCCCTCTGCTGGCGCCAGCGTCCCTAACGATGGATACGTTCGGCGTTTGTTGTCGAACCCTCCGAATGCGGGTACTGATTTCTCATCCACGTGGCCTTCGCTTGGAGGATCAGCTGCATCTACTAACATCGCGAATCAAACTGCACGCGGTGCTTTCGTTGCTGGAGCGGCTACTGCTAACGCAATCATGGGAACTTGGAACTACATGCTGAAGATCAAGCTGACTGATTTGCATCCTATCTTCAAGGAGCTTGACCTATTGGCTAATCCTCAGATCCGTCTTCGCTTCCGTGTGAACCAGGGATCATCTGTTGTTGCCGTGGATGCTGGCAAGGGCATGTCTCTAACCTCTACTACGCTTTCGAGTGGAAACACCTGCCCTGTCATGGTATCGGCCTCTAGCACCGGAAACCCTATGGCTAGCGTTCTTGCTGCTTCTGCTGGCTTCAGCATCGCATGGGGTGCTGTTGTAAATTCACTTGAACCTACGCTTGATGGTACCTACGTGCCTTTCACGACCTCTCGTCTGTATGTACCGTTCGTCCATCTTGATAACCCTCAGGCTATTATCTCGAAACCAGTTAAGAAGGTTCGCTACAACGACGTGTATGCGCAGCGATTCGATCAGCGAGCTGGTATCGGTAAGCAGTCGAGCCAGTTCAACTCTTCCTTTGACCTTCAGCTATCAGCTTCTGTTAAGAACGCTAAGTACATTGTGGTTCTCCCGTTTGCTGAACAGACTAGTAGTTTCGCAACGGCAACCGTACAAGAGTATCAGAGTCCTTTCGATAGTGCTCCGTGGACTGTACAGCCTGGTTCGTCGATTCGCAACTTCAACGTTCGTATCGGGTCGCAGCAGGTGTTTGATATCAGCCATGACTATGACTTCCACCACTTCATTAATGAGATTGCCAAGACTGGTGCTATCAACGGCGATTTGACTCCCGAGCTTGTGAATGGTCTGCTTGATTACCAGACTTGGTCGCTAACTAACCGTGTCCTTGTAGCAGATGTAAGTCGTCTGACCGAGCGTGATGTGCCTCAATCGATCCAGATTCAGGGAGTGAACGCTGGTTGCCAGGGAGTCAATTTGATCGTACTTGTCATTAGTGAACAGGAACTAAGCTTCGATAGACTAACCGGCGAGATTCTAGATTATACCACAGCTTAAGAAACATATTTGAATTTATTTAAATTTTATTGAATTATCGTGCTACCTATATAGATACCATGGGTTCTATCATTCAGTTCGGGAAACACTATGGCGAGAGTATTTATAGCATCTATAAGGTTGATCGCGGCTACTGTCGCTGGTTGTATGAGCAGGGGATGTTCGTAGCAGACTCAGAGATCGGTCGCTTCCTCGCCGTTCAATTCAAATACCATAATCCTAATTAATTTAATTTCAAAATAATGATCTGGCTGTGTATATAGATAGATCGAACAACATGACTACATTAACGTTTGGCAAGCATAAGTCGAAGACTATTGAAGAGGTATATGACTCTGACCCTGGGTACTGCCGCTGGTTATCGAATCAAAAGAGTCTCATTGAAGATAACAGTGATATTGGCAAGTTCCTAACTCAGAAGTTCAGTAATGACGATGGATCATACATCATGTCATTTGGAAAGTATCGTAATAAGACGATTAAACAGATCCAAACTATTGACCCTGATTATCTCGGATGGTTGCAGAAGAACGAGTTCATTAAGACTAAGATGCTTAAGCTAAAGGCTGGGTAGATGAACTTCTAAAGTAATCTTGTGCTGATTTTTTTAAACTCGATTGGTCATAATTTTTTTTATCTGAGTTGCTTGTTGACTTCTGCGACTGTGTGAGATGGATTAGAGCGTTCTCTCATTCTAAGCCTATTGAGAGGTTGTGTCTATGAAACCCTACCAGCGCATTAGAAACGGTTAAACCTATTCTCCTTGTAGAATAAAGCTAAGAAAAAAAACCTCTGTCTTTGGTGCTGCTCTTCACTACTTACGCCAGCGGGCTGCTACATGGATTAACAGTGTATCGCTACATGTAGTGCATCGAGCGCACGCCAAGTGATCCCAGCCAATCCTCCACTGAAGATACATTTGCGGGCACTCATTTCCGCGTACCCATTCCGGGAAATGGGCAACCTGATCTACATCGCCACTGTTGAAGCGGCTTTCGACACTGGCGCTATGCTGGTCCGGCGGGACCCTGCGCTGGAAGGCTCTGCGCCTTCTGCACTGCAGAGCATTGCGTTACAGGCTCGATACGAGAACGTGTGGTGGCGAGCAAGTCTTATTCCCGAGCGTGCATCCACGCTGGTAGCTCGAGGCGAGAGTTCACCCACAGCGCCGGCTCGAGAGGCACCTCGTTTCAGTGTGCCGTATTCGCCGAGTACGGTGCACGCGCGGAAGATGGAGGAGAGTGGCCAGCGGGCGCTTGCTGCAGTGCCCCCACGGCTTACGGGAAGCGCGATGAGCGAGTTATTCGGAAGTGGCATAAGCAAGCGCTGGCCATTTCGGTTTGTAGAGGGCTGCCACGTCAGTACGCCGCGGCCACGCACGGCGACGGAGGGCGACTCGCGGAACGGTCGTCGAGGTGATCACGGCCTTCGAGTCGGAGTCCGACACGCGGAGCGGAAGGAGAAGGGAGGTATTGTCGTGCAGAGACCGATCGAGCGAAAGCAAAAGAGCGCCCTGAAGACGGCATTTCTGAACTTCACATGGCCGCCATGGCGCTCTCTTGCAAAGCGAGCCACTGTTGCGCCAGCGCGGCGTGCGATCGCGGCCTGCTCTGAAAGCAGTGCTTTCCAGCAATGCTGCGCCAGGGAGCTGCGCTTCGTCGGACGATAACGGAGACCGCCCTCCAAGCAGAGACTGCAGATCTCCTGGGTTAATCGTTCATCGTCGTTGCGGCGCGTGTTGATAGCGCTGGAAGAGCGGACCGCAGCCCGTCAAAACAGCGAAACAGCTGGAAGCGCGGCGCCGGTGGCGGCCGAGCGCTGAATCGGAGACACCAGAGTGCTTGCTTATCCTAACAAATTTGATTGCCAAAGCCCGCCCGGATCCGAATCGCTGCCACCAGGCGGAAAAAAACTGGATATTTGAATGCAGTCTCGGAGGCTGACGCGCAAGTGACCTATTCATTCTGCGCGAAAGACGCCCCTGCACAGTGGGATAAAGTCTCACGTCGCGTCGATCGCACAACAGCTCCCGCTTAAATTCACCTGGCGTGCTTGCTCCCGCTTAGGTACTCTTCATACAAAGCGCAAGTCACGCGCGAAGAAGACCCGCCAGCCAGAGGTGAATCCGCGCGCGCGGAGAAAGACTGATTACTGCGGAGAGAGCGCGCTAGACGGCGTCGGGCGCAAGCAGCGAGAGCGGAAGGCGAGTGAGTGAGTGAGTGAGTGTCCGTCTGTCAGCGCCGAGCCCACACCCCACACCCCACACCCAGACCGACACCCTCGCGCCCACGCGGACGTCCACCATGCCCAAGAACAACTACGATGACGACGACGACGACGACCTGCTCATGGCACTGCAGAGCATGGAGCCGTGCGGCAACTGCGGCGCCGAGGGCGCCAAGATCCCGTGCATGAGTGGCTGCGGCGAGGTCTTCTACTGCTCCAGGGTAGGGCCCCCCGCGTAGAACGAGGTAGAACAAGAGAGAGAGAGACAGAGGACTGACGCTTTGCCCCCCTCCCCCCCCTCCCCCTGAGCGCAGGAATGCAACATGCACCACGCGTCGGCGCATCGTCTCCGCTGTCGGAACTTGCGCTGCTCGAAGTTCAACGACTCGGAGTGTAGGTCACGTGCGCACGTGCCGTGTTTCGATGCCGTTAACTAACTTGAAAAACGTTGCGTGTTGCTGCTGCAGCCGAGTCGGACTCGGACGACTCGGACGAGTACGAGACGGACACGAGCGCCGAGTACGAGACGGACTCGGATGAGGACGACGACGAGGACGAGGAAGAAGAGGAAGAGGCCAAGCCCAAGAAGAAGAAGAGCAAGAAGAAGAGCCGCTCCAAGTCCCGCCGGGTCAACAGCTCGCGCAGCGTCGAGTCCTCGGGCAGCACCCTCTCAGTAAGGAGATCTGAGCTGCTGCTGCTACTGCTGCTGGTTGTAGAACTCGTTGGACTTACTGTGGTGTCTGTGTCCATCTCTACACGTGTTGCTCCAGCGGAAGGTCAGTCTCGACGCCGACGTGGAGAAGCGCATCGAGGATAAGATCATGAAGCGGCTCAAGAAGCAGGAGGAGGCGCGCATAGCGCAGGCGATCGAAGCTCGCATGCGCGCGGAGAAGGCCAACTGGCGCGATGACGAGATGAACCGCATCATCATGGAAATGCGGGAACGCTTCCAGAGCGAAATGTCCACGACGACCTTCTGGACCGCGCTGGCCAAGAAGAACGGACTGGAAATGGACTCGCAGGAGATGCAGACGCTGCAGAAGTCCATGGAGCACTCGTTTTTGGCGTCCAACCCGCAGTCCGAGGACAAGATGGCTGCGCCAATGTCTGCCGAGGAGGCTGCTGCAGCCGGAGTTGCTGCGATCGATGGATCACCCGAGGCGACTGTCAGCCGAACGCGCAGCATGTCGAAGGAGTCATCGTGGAACAACGCCTGTGCTGCGTTCGAGGCGTTGCGTGTTGTTGTGTGGAAGCACAGTTTCTTGCCGCGTCTTCAGTTTCGTGCCGATGACACGACCAGCATCTGGAATACCATAACGGAGCTGGACGCTGATGAGTCGTTCGCCCATATTTGCGCTGGTGATAAACTGCTTTCAATTAACGGACGCGCTATTGACGACTCGGTGCGCACGGAGGATGATTTGAACGATGTCTTCGCAGCGTACGCATCGCCGATTATTTTGAAGTTTGATGCTGGCCACCCATCTCCAGATAACTGCAAGGTGCATGACTACACGGTGACGTGGTCGAATGGACCGCTGGGTGTTACATTGAAGGACGACTGCGCCACGCAGAAGATTCCAATTGTTAATCGTTTGACCAAGAAGGCTGGATCGGTGGCTGTAAAGCAGAACATCGCTATTGGCGACGTGCTTGTGGCTATCAACAACATCGACACCATCCAGCTCGGCTGTTCGCTGTCCATGTCGATCCTTAAAAAGGTGCAGTTGCCAGCTAAGCTCCGATTCCGGGGTGTGGGTGGACCTGCTCCAGGATCAGTGTCGAACAACGAGCCCCCCCCTCAGGTGCCACAGCGTAGTAGCGTGACTGTCTCGCGACAGCCCAGCTCGCTGAAACCGGAAAACGGCAATATCCCCGCTGACGAGCGTGCACCGTCAGTGATGAACTTCAGCATGAGCATGTCACGGCCGAGCAAGTACTCGATTAATTGGGGTGAAGGACCTTTGGGCCTCACGATAATCCCTGGTTTGAACGAGGGTGACCTCCCGGTGATCAAGAAGGTGACCGGTACAGGTAACTCTGTTGGCATCGACAAGGCACAGGTGGGTGACTTCTTGGAGAGTATGAACGGCATCGAGACGGCCACAATGCACTTCGAGAGCGTGGTTTCGTACTTGAAGACAACGCCAAAGCCCGTGTTGTTGCGCTTCCGTGCTGCACTGGATGACGATGATGCAAGAGGACCGTCTTCGTACCGTAGCAATAGCACGGCGCTTTCCGCTAAAAGCGAAGCTAGCAACCCAGGGAGTACGCATCCGAGCTACGACAATGCCCCGGTGCACATGAGCCCGCCTAAGCCAGCACCGATCCCTGCCTCCGCTCCAAGCCACCATACCACTGAGATTGTGAGGCAAGTATCGCGCGAGGCACCGAGCGATGTGTACAAGGTGGTGTGGGGATCAGGTCCACTGGGTCTTACGATCGACGCTAAGCCGCAGGCATCGGGTGCATTTATTAAGCGCATTGCTTCTCTGGGCGCAGCAGCTCACCTGTCCCAAGACTGTGTCGGAGACGACGTAACCCACATCAACGACATGGACGTGTCCCGCGTGGCATTCCAGGACATCGTGGCTCATCTCAAGAATGCGCCACGCCCTATAACACTTTTCTTCAGGCGCAAGACTGCCCAACCCCGCCACGAACGGCAAGGCTCGTACTCGTCGAACTCCGGTGGAGGCTCGCCTAGACAGCACGACATTCCTATCCCAAGCCACAGTCGAAAAGCAGCACTAGCTGCAGCAGGCGAGGACAATGGCGTGCAGTTTTACAACTTGGTGTGGCAGGATGGCACTCCTCTGGGCCTTTCGTTGCGTGGCGCTGACAACACATGTGAGTACCCTTATATTACTCGCGTGACTGGCACAGGAAGCGCGGCGCATTTGCCGCAGTCTGCGATGAATGACTGCCTGATCTCAGTTGACGGACGCAGCGTGCATGCGCGTGACAAGTCCTTCGAGGAGGTTATGACACTACTCAAGGTGATGCAGAAACCGTTGACGCTGAAGTTCCAGGTGCGAAACGTGGGCGGTGGTCAACCTCGTGCCCCGGCATCTCCGGCACCAGCACCTGTACCGGTGCAATATCAGCAGCGGGCACCCTCACCGCCGCCACCTCAGCCGCAGCAATCCCAGCAGCGAAAGGTGGTAAAGACGCAGGAGTCGTATACATGGCGACAGAATCGGGCTCCTCCTCCGCCATCACCTGCTCAGCAGCCGTTGGCGCAATCGTATAACTCGAGCTCGTCGCTCCCCAGCGCAAATGGTATGGTAGACGGGCACAGTAGTAATAATCTTAGTAGGAGCGTCAACTCGATGGGCAGCGACCGTGGCCTCGGCGCTGGCGTGGCTGCGGGCAACGAGAACAAGTTCAGCAGCATCCAGGCACCCTTCCTCGTGCAGAACAAGCTCTCGACCGGCCGCCGGCAAAAGATGCTCAAGGGCCTCAAGAAGTAGACGAGCACGCGCTGTGCCGAGATTTCCGACTCTTTCGGCTCTCTACAGTAACGACCGTGCAAGATGTTGACAACGGCGTGGTGGAGAGGGCGAAGAGCGGACGGGCAAATGCGCGGAGAGGAAGGAGAACAAGAATCTTACAGGGAAGACTGAAGACATCAGCACAACAAACAAGATACAGAGAAAAAAAACAGAGCAAAGCAAATCGAGATGGCGAGCAAGAATCACAGCGCAGCATTTTTTAAGGACTCATCTTCTTGGTAAAGGCCCAGCAAACACGGTGGCGTCCGCCAACTGGTTGCCAGTCTCGGGTTTTCAACGGTATTTGGGTGAAAGTGAGTAACATTGCATTGTTACCTTTGCATTAGTGTGTGTTGTGTGATTGCCTCGCAGTCCAGGTGATGCGGTGCGGTGCTTTTTCTTGAGGACCAAGATGTTAGAATGGCCGACCCAGACGAGGGAAGTAGTTCTGCCATTTCAACTCCAGAACCGAAGGCACAACACTACAGGAAGACATCGACGTCAGTTGTGGTACTGTGCAATGAACAATGTGGGTAGTTGACTTACCCATAGCGCCTGCGCAGCTCCGTCTGCAGGTCAGATGCAAACTGTAGACAAGAAGATCAAGCAATTCATGGTAAGCAAAGCTTTGCGTTGCAAGGTGAGCGGAAAATTGCGGCGCACCCTTTGTATCGCTGTGGTATGCCGTGTGAGCTCTTGCTCAAGTTGCTGCTTAACCTGTTCGCAAAATTTCAGAATCAAGATAACCTGAAGTCAAGACGATGCAGAACAAAAGGACGCTTTGGCTCTGTTGGAAGGCTGTACGTACGTGTTCGAGAGTTGTTCGACGCTCTTGGGTCTGTGTGAGCTGCCCCTGCAAGTGCGTAACCTGACCCCGTGCAAGCTCAAGCTGAATTTGAAGTGCCTGTTTATCGGCCTCGTGCTGCTGATTGCGTGCCTCCAGTTGTGCGATCTTCGCGACGCTTTCCCGTGCCGCATCCGAGTAAATTGCTTGCGAGAGTGCGGCCTCGGAGCCGACAAGTTGTCGCTCATAGCACGCACAAATTGCTTTAAGTTGTTGCACTCGTTGACGACCGACAGTGGCAAGAGCTTGCGTCTCCAGAGTGGAGCCGGAACTCGACTTGGCGGTGGGTGAAGTAGCACGCTGCAAATCCAGTAGTGTTTGCTCTTCTGCACTGACAGCACCATGGGTTTCCGGGCCCTCAGCTTCGTAGGTTGTGCCAACTTGGAACTCTTCCTCTCGTATGCACAGCGCGGTGAGAGCTTCGATAAGCCCTAGGAACTGGTGCTGCGCGTCGACGACCTGGCGACGATATCTCTCGAGTTCGGCAAACACGCGGTCCTGCACGCATTGAGATCGCGCTTGTTCACACTGGAGACGCCGCACTTGTTGCTCACTTTCGCCAACATGAGAACTCAGCTGCACCAAGTGCTCGAGGACTTGTGATTTTTTGAGCAGTTTGAAGTAAGTATCCGTGTTCATCGTCGACACATGCGGACCTGAAGCAACATAAGTTGGTGTAGTTCTTGCTGTAGCTGGCTCGGCTGCTCTCGAAGACTCAGCATCGGACGCCAGAGGGGAAGCACAATCTGGGTCCGAACAGTACTTGTATGCGCGAGATCGAGCTGCCGCAGTCGGTGTCGAAGTCGGCGTGAATGTCTTTAGTTTCGTGACGTTCACAATTGCTGGAGTTGGGGGTGCAGTCGACGCAGAAGTGGGTGTCGAGGATGGAGAGAGCGTGCGGGATCTCAGGAGTTTGTTGTCGACAATGGCATGGGGATAGACAGCTGCATGGATCTGTTTGGCCTGGCTGACTTTGGTTTGCTGCTGCGAAAGGTTCGTGATGATCGTAAGAGGTGGGCGACCTGCTCGTGCTTGCACCTCCATTACTACTCAAGCTCTTTGCTAGCGCGATCACTACTACAAATGCGCTTGGAATCGTTCACTGATAAAAATACTCGTAGCAAGTTCTTGGTATTATTATGCTGATTTTCACTTGTGCAGCTTCTTCTTTTTCGCAGGAGTTCCGCTTTTTCCAGCGGCATCGCTTTCTGCTGGTCTCGTAGCACCAACCTCCTTACGGCCGGGCTTCGTAGATTGCAATTCCTCCTCCGGTAGCGCTGTCTTTTCATCGCCAGGACCCTTCTTAGCCTTGGCCGCCAGTCGCCCAACCTTGAGCACGTACGCGTCCATGCGGAACTTGCGCTTGAGGCCGGCTTCATTCATATAGCGCACTTTGCCGAAGATAGGGCGCTCCTTCCAGCCTTGGTCGTGCTTTCCGAACGTCCAGGCCACGCCTGCGTACGAGTTCGGATCGGGCGCATCCAACGCGTACTTGTTGTTGAGCACCAACGCAGCGTTGAAACCTTCCTCTGGAGTACGCGTCCATTCCAGTAACTTCTTGCCCCAGTACATGCGCATGTAGCCGTGCATCTTTCCCGTGACCACAAGCTCTCGCTGCGCCGCGTTCCAGAACCTGTCACCGGTTTGAAAAGACTCGAGCTTTTCACGCGAGTACAGCGTGTCGCGCTCGTCGCCTGCGTGCTCTTGCAAAGTGACCTGCGCGTAGTTTGGAAGGCAGCGCATCGAGTCGTAACTACCATTGTTGAAGACCACCAGGTTCACCGACAGTTCACGGCGTACAATGAGTTCCTCTAGGAACGAAGCCAATCCTTCCTTCGCTCGCGTCACGCCCTTCAACTTGTGGGCAGCCAGCACAACGCGCACGACGCAGATGTGTCCAAAGCGCAGATAGAGACTCAAGTCGCTGCCAGCGTCCAGACTCGGCTCATTGCGCTCAGTGGCGTAGCTAGCAAGTTTGTCTGCAGTGAGGAACTTCTTCGCGCAGGCCGAAGCCGCAGCTTCTCCTCCCTTGAAGTGCCAGCCCACACTCTTTACGCTGCAGTCAACATCCAGCAGCTCCAGCGTGCCGGAAACAGCCTCCGCGCTCGTCACATCGAGGGGCTTCAGCTGCTTATGCTTACCGAGAACAGTCCGCAGTGACTTCCCCTTGGTTTGGTACGCCGGCTCCAGGGCGAAGCTCTCCAAAGGAACAACGTAGCGATCCAGGTGCTTCGTGATCCGGGGACGGATCGTACGCGCCGCGTACTCTTCCTTGTCCGTGACGACCGCTGCAGGCACCACGACGTCCCCTTCGACCTGAACAACCCCGAAGTTAGACCCAGATCCCTCAGCGTCCCCCTCATCCTCGACCGACGAAACCAGCCTGTCCAGCGCCGAGCGCCACGGTCGCAAGTACGGGCGGTCCGTCACCACGAGCGCAGCGTTGCGTGCACAGAACGCCAGCAGCTCGTCGCGCGTAGGACGCTCGCTTGGCTTGTGCTGATGGTGGAAGACGTCAAAGTTCAGTCCACGCCCAGCGAGTCGCCGGTGCACGTCCGCCAGACCTTCCAGCGCGAACAGCGCGTGCCTCTCCGTGACGAACGCGTGGGCGTTGGCATCCTGCACCGCTTCGGCCTTCCACTCGTCTTCCCCGTCCGGCTGCAAAGCTGCGACCACCGAGCGATCCGGGAACAGGTAGACCACGTGCAGAGGCAGCTTCAACTCGTTGGCCGCTGCCACCGCGTACTCCAGCGCGTAGTTGTGTTTGGTGCGCACCGACGTCTGCATCCAGTAGAGCAGGTAGCCGCCCTCGGGCTGCGACTTGGAGCCTTCGTACAGCCATTGGATGCGCTCGCGGTGCAGACCGCTGGGCAGCTTGAGCTTCTCCAGAGCGCGACGCACGCTCACCATCCTGGAGCAGGACGACGTGATCTTGAGTTGGGACGACCACGAATGCCGAAGTCAGACCGCAACCGCCGAACACGGCCGTCGCTTCCGTGTCTATAACTTTTTTTTATGATAAAATGTACTTTGAGTGCATGAGCCTTGTTATTATCCACATGAGTTCCTCTCATCCTAATCTAATGTCAATACACACAACGAGGTTTGCAGCAGGACGCAGAAGGCCGAGTCCGAAGCTGTGGCTCGCTTCCAGGCAGTTCTTGCGCTCGCTAGATGCGGGCGCAATTATACCAGCGCCTGGTTGGCCAGAACTTCACGACTCTTGTGGCCCCGGGCCGTCTGCTTCTTATCTCCTGAAGCTTGATGTCGACTGGAGTGTCTTTCTTCTACCGTGCCATGTCTTGCAGCTGGCGGCCGATCAAATAGCGCTCATTCCGGATCGACTCGCTCAGGTTCGACAGCCATCGGATCACGTGCGAGTGAGAGCGAACCAGCACGAACGCCGTGCCAGCCCAGAACGCGCACATAGCGAAGGCAGTCTTCTCAAAGTTCGCCTTCTCCGATGAGAAGACCAGCAAAACCACGGAGGACAATAGCCACGGCACCACAAGCATTCCAAGCAAGAACGCTGCGATGGGCTGCAGCACAGTCTCCTGGAAAAACTCCACATCGAAGCACTTCTCTCGGATGGTATCCCGGCGAAGTCGAACAGCCTCGTTGTCGTGCACCGTTACGTTGAACCGGAGTTGACGGTACGCCTTGCGGAAACACGTAATAAAACCCATTGGCTCTGCTGCGGCGTCTGCCGCAGCAGCAGCACCCTCTTCATGCAGTAGTCGGTCCTCTTCCTCTTCTTCCAGCTCGTCATCATCCAGGTCGTCCTCGAACAGCTCGTCCTCGTTGTCCACGTCCAGGAATCCATCCTCATCGGCTTCCAGCTCTTCCAGGGCTGCTTGTCGCTGATTGCGGCGTCTGTTGTTGCGCTTCGCTCGGAAGCAGCAAATCAGCCACGCAAACAAATTGAGCACCAAGTAGCCCATCAAGAAGCTTTCCAGAGAGGTGGCGTTCGCACTGGCGACGCACGACGACATCAGTTGGCCCAGCAGGAACGGGCACACGAACGCCCAGCCCACGACACAGGTCACTGCATTCGCCGGCGTCATGTTACGGACAGAGTATCCACGCTGAACCAGAGTAGGATTCACTCGGTCTTCCGGGAGCATGAGGATGCTTAAAGCGTGGATGCTGTTCACGAAGTACCAGACGATTTGGACACCGGCCGCCATCACGAGCGGGTCGTGGCTGATCCCAGACACACGCTCAAACGGACTCATGCAAACCCGACCGATAAACAGCGAGCCAAACAAAAACGTTCCAATCACCACGATGCAAACTGCCCACGCGAAGATAGCTAGTCCAGCAAGTCGAATCCAAAGATGGGCTGGCCTCTCTCTCGGGAGTAGCGGGTACTCAACAGGCTGCGGGTCGTCCAAACCATCCTCAGGCCATGGCAGGTAACGGTGACCATCGATGCGCAATTCCTCAGGAGGTAGCTGCGCGCGAGGGTGAAAGTGGAGAGGAGGTGGCGGCAGCACCACAACCTTCGACTTACGCTGGCCATTCCTAACGATCTCCAACTCGGTCTGTGGTAGGAGGTACTCCGTCAGACCCAACCACTCGCTTGCGAGCACAATACCGAGATGTTGGAACTTTCCGATGTCGTTCTTCGCGTGCTCCAACACGCTAAGCACAACGAGGTGAACAACAAGTAGCTCTAGCGGCACTTGGATCTCGGGGCTAAAGTGCTGGAATCGAAGCGTCAGCGGGAAAACCGATGGCACCAGAAAGCTCGCGATACGCACGGGAGCGTGCACGACGACCAGCAGCAGCGCTGCGTAGATCGCAAGTGACAAAATCATACGACGAGCGTGCTTCACGCACCTCTCGCTTAGCAGCGTACGCAGCAGGTCCGGGTGGTCTTCTTGCGGTCGAATCACCTTAGCCAAGATGTCCGGGTGAGCAACTTCACGCATTTGCAAGACAGAAACCGTCACAAAAAGCATGAAGGTGATGCCCAGCACCCAGTGCACCATTAGCGCGCAGATCATGTTCTGCATGCAGAACGCAATGCGGTCTTGCGCACTCACCATGAACAAGTGAAGCGTCGTGAAGTCGATGCCCAGCCCCAAAACGATAGGCAGGATCACCATCTTCAGCAACAGGAGCGTTGACACCTTCACGATAGCCGTCAGGCAGCGCAGAGCCCACAGGAGACCGTCCATGAGCGGGCGGTGGATGTACGAAGAAGCAGTCCTCACCATAAACCTCCAGAGCACGATCGTCATGCAAATCGACAAGTAGCCCATCGTGCACGTGCAAATGTCCACAAGCTGCAAGCAGTCACCATTTTGTTTCGCCGTCTCGACTGACTGCAGCAGAGTCTTCACAAGGAAAGCACCAATGGACAACTCCTGATCAGCGGCAGACTCCAGAGTGACCAACGAGGCAAACGGCGTGGAGGCAACCGGCAACGAGGCAACAATCCTGGCTCCAGCAGATAGCAAGGTGCTACCCAGCGTGTACGGGATAAACGCAAACAAGCCGAGATAGGCGCCATTGAACGCTAGCAGCCACGACACGTTGCGGAACAGTACCACAAAGTCCCCGCGCAGTCCAAGGAGCTCGTCCATCGCGATGTTGATCTCCATGTGCTCGAAGTCGTCTTCCCACTCGCGCTGGTTCATGTTCGGCGGCGGCGGATCCACGCGGTTGCGCGCGACTCTGGGCGCAGGCCCAGCGGCATTCCGTCCACGATCCTCCTCCATCTCCGGTGCGTCACGCAGAGGCCGTCGCTGACGCAGCTCATGCTGCGGCTCGGGGACAGGATCCGCGTCTTCAATAGGCGGCGCAAGTCCGAACTCTTGGTGCTGGATGAAGGCGTCCGCGAAATGCTCATCCCGGTTCTGGTCGGCCCATTCCTCATCGTCCGACGAGTCGTCGTCAGACTCGGCGTTGCCATCCAAGTTGCCCAGCCTCCTAGGGCCCTCAAACACGGGGCGCAGTCTCGGCTCGGCCTCTTGGTCGTTGTCCGCGGCTTCGTCGATGTGATTGCCCTCTCCAAACTGGGCGCGACGTATGGGCTGTGCCACATCCCGGCGGGGGTGATGGTGGTGGTGGGGGTGGTGGGGGTGCGGCACCTCCTCGACCGCCATCTCTTCCTCGATGTGGTCCAAGTGGAAGCGCAAAAAGTCCGCGAAGGACATGAGCGCCAGGAAGGAGAAGACGATGCACACGATCAGGACCACGCCCGAGAACATGTCGGCCACCACGTGCGGCGCGTCGAAGCGCTCCGAGAAGTTGACGTTCACCATGGCCGAGGCGCGCAGCAGCCACATGCGGTAGAGCCAGCTGGTGCACCACGGCGCCACGGCCAGCCACAGCACGAGCACGAGCGCGGCGCGCAGCGCGAAGGGCAGCCACTTGAGCAGCACGACGCGCAGCCCCGTGGCCAGCAGCTCCGTCCAGGGCAGCACCTCGGGCGCGTTGGCGTCGTACAGCGGCGTGAACGCGAACTCGTGGCCGCACAGCTCGCAGAAGCTCTTGCCCGAGTGCTCCAGCCACTGCTCCAGGCAGTCCGAGTGCGTGAAGCGGATGCTGCCGCTGCACTTGCAGGGCGCGAACAGGCGGCGGCCCGGCTCGGCCTCGCCGCGGCACACGCGGCACTCGGCCTCGTCCTCGTCGACGACCGGCGGAGGCGGTGGCGGTGGCGCGGCGGCGGCACCCTCCTGCGCGTCGGGGACGGGCCGCAGGTCCACCATGTGCGTGGGCGTTGCGCGGGTCGTAGATAGAGCTGCGAGCGGTGGGATGCGGGGCCGCGGAGCGCGAGCGCGAGCGGAGCCTTCTGGAGCGCGGAAGCTTGGAAGCGACTGAGGAAGGGCGACAGGGCGTCTGTGGAAAGAGGGACGCGTCGCATACAAAGATCAAGTCAGTAAGATGTAGCCATCTGGGATGATGACATCATCAGAAATGGCAACATTGGGAAGGGAAAATTCCAGAAGGGGACTCGAATCGAAAGACATTTTCAAAGGGGGACTCGATAATAGATTGCCGCTGTTGTCAACCTGCGCGCCACTGGGTGAATGTGCCGGTGGCACACCCAGACCGAACAACTCGACGGAGCTGTGCCAAGAACTCTACGCAGGCAGCCCCGTGCCCGATGACCTGATTGACTACTAACTGTGCCGCTAGAGCAGCGAATACCATTTTTAAACGTACCATCACTCTTATCAACAACCGCGCTCTTACCAGGAATTAATGTCTACAACAATAGTTGTTGCTTTCCAGTGTTATACCTCTGCTGATGCTGACCAGCTATCCCTGCCTTCTCCGTCGGCCATCTTGTTCTCGACTGGTGTAGGGATTCCGAACGTTGGGATACTCAACGTTAGTTAAGCGGAATTAACAGATACGTTATGGTTGAGGTTGAGAGGAGACTCAACGTTTCTCAACCACCAATGCTCCGCTTCAGAAAATGTGATGTCGCTCGTCAAATGCACCATTCATTACGAAGCACAGCTCCCCTGAATTGCACGCCTTCATCAACAACGCCGCCGCACTGCTTCCCCACGAAGCAGCGGGAAATGAAGACTGCCAAACACCTATGTCTACACCAACTCGCCAACGGCCGCTACTGTCATGAACGCTGCGTTCAGCGACTCCAGTTCGGCGGACAACAAGGTCGCCAACGCCATGGGCCTCAGTTGGATCACGTTCTTCGCGTCAATCTCTGCCTCCCCGTCGATCTCTTAGGCTTCGCAATCCCCGACACCCCCGTCACGAACCCAAGCTGAGCCGCTCCCCAAACGCATTCAACCCCCCCCCCCCCGCGTGACATTCAAGATCTGGCGGCCTTACAAAGCTGAGCGATGGAAGTTCATCTTGCTGGTTCCCCATAAAAAATTCGCGCACGTACCCGCAGCCGAGCTGACCTCAAAAGAAGCTGGATCGGCGTATTGCACGAGGTGCAGTTGCAAGGTGACCTAGTCGCATGGCTCAACGACTGCCGTAAAGATACACATGGAGAGGTATCACATGGATGTCTTGCTAAAGAAAACACAAGAGCAAGATGGGGAGAAAGCGAGATGAGCAAAGCGGCAGCTGGAGAACGCGTACGACCAGTTTCCAGAGGCTGCCAAACGAAAGTTCACTGCTATTTCAAAGGCCCAACAAAGCTACGCCAATGGCTTACTTGCCAAATGGGTTGCCCATAGTATGCGGCCACTTTCAGTTGTCGAAGACCCGGGTCTCCTGGAATTCATCAGATTCATTACAGAGTTGGGAGGCATGTTCCTGGGGCTACACAGCTGCGCGCTGACATTTCGCGTATTGATGCTAAGTTACGAGCATCATTGAAGGCTCGAGTTCAGATAAGCTGCCAGTATTGTGGCGAGGCGGTGTCTTAAGCAACGGGAAAGCCTTGACCTTGAAACTGGGACCAATAGACAAGATCTCAGACCACTCAGACTATCGCTACTCCGAGTTTGGTGTGTGAGTCCTCGCTTGTAAGCCCCTTTCCAGACTTGGCTCTTTGACTAAGGCTACGCTGTGGACCCAATCTTGAGGCGGCCACACCAGCTACACCCAGACCCAAGCATTTCCAAACAAACCTACTCGAGCGGAACTTGGCCCTGGCTCAGTAGGTCTCAGTCTGCATGTAACGGGGTTACATTCGGGTAACTTGGTTACCCTCTCGAAAGTGATCGTATTACTTTCTA
>LGTU01000494.1:0-26497 GCA_001314425.1 Phytophthora pluvialis | reverse complement strand
AGTACGAGTTATGTCAGTCACACTTCTTTGCATCAGATCCGGGTACAACTCTCTTGCCGTCTTTTCGATGGCCTTCGAGGCCTCTTCAATGTCGCTTGAAGCTTCCGTCACCTTCGCAGCGAGTACCGGCACAGTTCCGGCATGTTCGTCGAAGTCATCATCACTCTGTGCACTCGACGATGACGATGATGACGACACCACCGGAGAGGGTGGAGGAGACGTCATCATCTCGTCCGTGTCGTGCTGAGCCTGTTCCAGCGTCAGCTTTGTACTGCTGCTCGTTACTGTCTCTGGCACCGAGGCCTTCACCGCCGCAGCAATCTTCAGCTCGCTGATGGGCTGCAGCAGTGCCACATCGGCGGGGATTTCCTCGCGATTGGGCTTGGCCTTTTTCGTGGATCCCGCCTTTTCCTTTTTCACATGAGCAGCTCCCACTGATTTCGTTGGGACTTGGACTCTCTTGCCCGTGACAAAGATGCTGGTCCGCATCAACCCCATGCTGCGGTCTTTCTGCATCTTCGGGCAGTCGACCTTTCGGTGAGACTCGTTGTCCCGATTGTACCGGCCGTCACAGTAGAAGCACTCTCCTTGCTTCTTGGGCTCATCTGCCCGCCACTTGCGCTTGCCCAGTGGTTTGTTGGTCGCCACATAGTTGACGGGCACCGGCTGCGCTTGCATAGCCTGAATTCGGTTGCGGCTCTTGTCCATGAACACATTGCGCAGCAGAGCTTCGACCTTGTCCAAATGGAACCCGTCGCAGCTGTAATCCACGTGATTTCCCCAGTACTGACTAGGGAACAGCGACAGGACTGTGATCGCCGCATACTGATTCGGGATCATCGTCACGCCCTTCAAATTCTCCCGTGACTGCCGCTTGATTCGGTTGCGCGACTCTTTCACGCGGACGATGGGCTGTCCCACGGACGCAAAATCCATCGCCAGGGCTGCATCGAACTCAGCAATCATGGTAGCCATGCCTTGAGCGTTGGACTGCCCGTAATGCCCTTCCAATCGCTTCCATGCCACCGGCAGGCTCTCGTCGTTGAACGAGACACGGAGCGACTCCAGATAGCCTCTGGGTAGAGTCTGGTTCAGCAGGCTCCGAATGTACGAGTCTTGATCACTCAAGACCACAATCTGCCAGTCGTAGTTGTACATCAGCTCCTTGTCCTCGGTGTCCGTGGGACGGGGCACCTCACAACTGGTCACCAGCAAATCTTCGTACTTGAACGCGGGCTTTTCTTTCCCCTTCATCATCGCCTCACGTGCCAGTACAGTGCTCTTCTGAAGCAGGTGACCGACGAGGAGGTCCCTCCACACGCAGAACTACCTGGTGTCCTTTGGGAAGACGAGCCGATTCAGTGCCTTGCTTCCATCGTTGCTTAACATTTTCCTTGTTGTCCTTACTTGAAATATTAGACTGAATGAAAGCGTATATGGTCTCAAGTGCCTTTATTACTCTTTACAAACCCCTACCTATTGCTATCTAACAGACGTGCTCAGACTGAAGCAAAAGGAGGAATGAGGGGCTCGTCCTCAACTTCGTACCTCTTTGCTTCCCTTCCTCATCGCACCAATATTTGCCTCGGTCAGAGAGGCGGCAGGAGCCAATAGAGATTGGCTCCTCTACCAATCATGTGGTCGGAGTACCGTAGACTACATAGACGCTTCATATAGCATAATGTATTCCATATAACATTATTATTCTGTCTACCACAGTACTGGTCCAGCCCATCCTTGGATCGTCTGTCGGTCTCTACCGAACAGACGCATCCCTTGGTACTGGCCTCCAGTGCTGGGCTTAACACACTTGGATGTTGTTGAATAGCCTGCGACTGTCAACCAGGCTCCGCTGCAGGCCTCTGACGGCAGCTGTCAGGGACGCGACGCGTGCACAAGCTCATTGAAGTTGTAGGTGATCGTTGCGGCTGGTACAGGTACAACATCACAGTGTGAACGGGACACAATTGCCCGAGATATTCCATTTCCCAACGGAGAAATTTTGGCGCCGCTGATTCGTAGAAATACTGCTGCGAAAGTCGGTGCCGGCCACAATGTGAGGGTTTAAAACACGGTGAGCGTGTTTTGGAAGAGTCAAATATATTGTCCTCACTATACACTTCAGTTGGTTACATGCTCTTCTCGCCCCCTTTTGCTAAAAGGTACATCAGGTATTTTTATGATAACGAAAGGGTTAAAGGTATACGAGGGTCCCGGAATTAGAAGAAATTTTATTACTAATTTCACGGATTTCGAACTACTAACTCGAATTAGTACTAATGAATTGCCTTAGACTTCGCAATAAGTACTATTATACAAATAGTATACTACTATTAGTAGACTGTAGTACTAGCCTAGGTTATGCTACCAAACCCTGTTAGCAATGCTATTTTCGGAGGCCCCGAGATCGACGCGATGATGAAGAGCCACCCACACCTGCCAGGTTCGTCAGAATCAGCACGATCTGATCGATGATGAATGAGCTATTATAGCCGACAAAACTGCACAACCAGCGGCGCGTGGGAAGCTGAGCACGAAAGCACGTACGAATCGTACGCGGTTTACTACGGCGCTGTACACCTTGCACTGCCCACGATAGTATCTTGGCAGTTCTCCAGATATAGCTAGCGGCGACCATCTCAACTGCTGCCAGTGAATCTGTAGTAACTAACGGCGCCTCCGTTCAGTGTTGGCGGCAATGCAATTCCCGCGCCACTGCGGCTGAACTCTACCTGCAGGAGTCGGCCTCAAGAAAGCGCCATGGCGCCACAATTACATTCCGTCGACAAAGCTGCTGACAGGCGTGTCCTGCCCTCCACCAGATGCGAACACAATTTTTAGTCCGCGCTCAAGGCCACGAGCGAGGCACAGCTGGAAGCGCAGCAGCCGCGCGACGGCAGTAACACGCCACTGGGAAGCCCATTCGGACGCCGCATTCGTCGCTAACTTGGTCGTCTTGCGGATGTGGCACAGCGAGCGAGAATGGCTGGCGCAGCCATCTCGGCTCGCGTGGATAGCGCTTGCTGCATCCTGAGATCACCCTGATGCGACCGCGCGGACTGCGAGCCGGCGTAATACGCCCGCTGTCCCATCAAGCTCGCAGATCTCAGTGCCCAGCCCATGGCCGTCAAGACGGAGTGCGGCCGGCATGGCGCAGTCTATTAGCTCCAGCAGCGGGCTGTTTATTTCGGGTGGCCGCATGCCATCAAACTTTTGATCCAAAGGCAGCCATGATGCCAAGCCTGCGAATCGCTGGCCTGGCCCAGCAGCTTTCACGGACGGCGCCGGCAAGCATACGCCAGGATGCGGCACAGACACATATCAAGCTGCCCGCCTGCGAGGCAGTCGCTGCAAATTGGCGTCGGCGGCGCCTTGTTGGTGTAGCAGGTTGTTGTTACCTTTATCGACGCTGATTGAGCTTATGACAGCACGCCCGTTTCTGCCGCAGAACTCGCGCCGTATCCAGCTGGCCCATCTGCTCGACGCTCACTTCAGCGCATAACCGGGGCGTCTGTTTACAACGATGTATTTGAAATATTGGTACGACTGTATCTGCATACAACGCGTGGTTACAGTCCCTCCGTACAACGATGCCCCTCCACCCACTATAGTATTATTTGTCGCGGATCAGCGCCGAACTGAATTCCTCGCGGCCGACCCCGTCTCCTAATCACCTTCCGCGAAGCCGGCGCCCGCACTCGAGCATTAGCGCCTCAGACCGCAGCAACCCGCCGCGCGCCTTCCAGACTCACCCTAGCTGCAGCAAGCCTGCACTCGGAGCGCCAAAAAAGATCATCGACGCGCCTCTCGCCCGCTGCTTCCCATTGTAGAACTCGCCGCGCCCGCCTAACAGCAAGCAAGCGCAGCAAGCAGGAGTTTCCCGGGTAGCGAATTGAAGGGCAGCGAGCCAGCCCCGTGCGTTTCGAGCACCATAACAGCCTCAGCCTCAGGACCAGTGGCTCCCGAACCGGCAGCAACAGCAGTGGCGCGGGACGATCGGACGATGGGCAAGTGGAACCTGCAGCGGAGGCGCTCGCACGGCGAGCTGCCGCGCCTGCACGAGCTGGAGCGCGCCGTGCAGGCCGAGATCGCGGACGTGCGCGGACGCGAGGAGCTCTTCCTGCGCTCCACGTCGGATCTCACGTCGCTCATGAAGAAGCTGGGCCGAACGCAGGGCCGCGCCTACTTCCGCTACGTGCTGCGCGACGTGTTCGGCGAGAAGTCCCGGCTGTACGAGGCCAGCGGCGCACCCTCGACCAAGCAGGTTTGCGCGTACGCCAAAAGCGTCATCCAGCGGCTGGCCAAGGCCATCCACTTCGCGCCGCTCGTGCTGCGCGCCGGCTGTCACTACATGCTCACCGAGTTCCGCAAGGCCTTCCCGGAGTGCAAGCACGACGCGCGCATCGTCGTGGGCAGCCTGCTCTTCCTGCGGATACTCTGCCCGGCGCTCATCAAGCCCGAGATGTTCGACTTCCCCGCGCACACGGCGCAGTCCCTGCCCACGGGCGTGCAGATCGCCAAGATCCTGCAGCACACGCTCAGCGGCACGCCCGTGGGGGACAGCGACCCCGCGTTCAACGACAGCAACGCCTTCATTTATGCCTTCCAGCCGTACGTGGCCAACTTCCTCGTGCGCTTCCCCCAGATCCGCGCTGGGTTCGGTGGTGAAGAACCGCAGCAGCGGCCCGAGGTGCGCGCGCCCGCGTCCTGGGACTGCACCAACGGGGCGCCGATCACGCCCACGACGCCCACTGGAGCCGACAACTGGGCTGCCTCGCCGCGCACCGAGTCCTGGGACGCGCACCGCCCCAACGGCAAGATGCGCGGGCTCTCCATGAGCTCCAACGACGCCATCAAGAACAAGAAGAAGTTCTCGCTGCGCTTCTGGTCTCGCGGCCCCGGCGGCACCCAGCGGCCCACGCCCTAGAGCGCCGCTCAATCAGTCAGGATAGGAAACACACTATTTAATCCACGCGCATGGGGAACACCTCGCCACCAACCGCCATGTCCTCCTTGTCCTTCCTCATATCTAAGGAACGGCATGCGCCACTGGCGCTTCAACCCCCACGCCTGATTCGCAGGATCCCCATCGCCTGCCGCGAACCTTCCTGACGATGTTGGACCGCGCCACCGATATCCTAAGGCTATGCACACAAACTCGCTGTGAGACTTAGGAGAGAGAGCGCCGGGTGGTCCCGTGCAATATTGCCACAGGTGCAGCTTGCCTCGGGTCGCAGACGCAAATGGACGGCACCGGCACAGCCGCCGGCGCGGGCGGCCAGCTGACGTGCGCGCTAAGCTGCCGCGACGGCCGCGTCTATGTGGGGGCCGCGGACGGAAGCGTGCGCGCGGTCGCCGCGAACGCCTCCGATGAATCAAGTAGCGGCGGCGGCACCGACGCCGAGCTGGCGCTGACGCATGTGCGCTGGGGCCTCCGCTTGTGCGCGCACGCCGTGACGGTACGCGGACTGTGAGAGTGTCGACAGGGGCGGGCGACGTTCGCTACGCGTTCGCGCGCGTGGCGTCAGGGGGCTCACGCGGAGTGAATGTGTTGCTGCTACTTTGCCCTTGCAGAGTGTGTGCGGCGTTGAAGCGGACGAGCAAGACAAGGGCGCGCTGCTGCTGGTAGGCAGCGCCGGCGGGGAGCTGGTGGTGCTGCGCGAGGAGCTGGTGGGGCGGCGACGAGTTTCCTTTGAAGCAAGTCAGCGGTGTACTGACCAACTGGTTACATGTACCTCTTGCTCGTGCTGAACAACGCACAGGAGCTGCGGCGGTTCCAATTGGAGAGCGCCGTGCAGCAGATTTGCCATGACCGCGACGGCGAGTTCATTGTCGGGGATGCGCTGGGCAATCTCTACGGCGTGACGCAGTACGAGGTCCTCTGGAAGGTGTGCGCTGAAGATAGTTGCTGAGCACAAGTGTTGCGGTGAGGTGTGGGCTTACGTTGGTGGGTGTGTTGCTGCTGCCAATAGAGACGACTGTCTGCTATTGCTCGCAGAGACGACATTGGGGCGGAGTGCTTCTACCCTGCCGTCGCCCAGCCAAATGTGCAGGCGATCGCGCACGCCAAGCTGCTGGATGTCGAGAAGACGCTGTCGAACTACGTTATCGTGGCTACCGGCCAGAAGCATTTGCTGGTGACTCATCGCGGCCAGTACTTTGGCGTGATTCCCACCCGCACACCGATTGCAACACTGGCGAGTTTTCCGGTTGGAGACGAAGATGCTGTGTTGGCGGCCGGGGAGGAAGGGTATGCACTTTGCCTACATAGCTTTGAAGCAGAGGTGGTTGGTTACACAGGAATTGCTAATGGTGTTGCTTTGGCTGTGGCAGGGTTATCTATCACCTTGTGAGCTATAGGGACAACGTGTCGAAGGATTTGCCCAACTTCCGCTTTGCTGTGGTAATGTGGGCTCAGGTATCGTTCCCCGTTGCAAAACTACTACCTGTAAAGATGCATGCGTCCACCTCGGAGGCGAAGCCGTCCGAGTTCGCATGGATCTGCTTGGGTGTAGATGGCGAAGTTGCTCTCTTCCGTGGACAAGAGCGCGTAAAGCAATGGAGTGCTGCATCGTTTAGCAGTTCCCGCAACGTAGAGTTGGGTTTTCCCGTTGATTTGACTCTCCTAGATCAGGGCGATGCCAACACTACCCAACAGAGCGGAGCGGTCGTGTTCCCGGAGAGTATACACATTTTCTCAATCGAGCTCCCGGGTCAGCAATAGTGGCTGAACAACACCAAACAAAAAATGAAAACATTTCCCAGCTTCTAGCGTTGTACTTCGAAGCAGTACATGTATGTATTGTAAACCAAATAGGTCAGCAAGGTCTGCTATTCGGAAGATCGAGGTCGTCGAAAAAGAACCAAGTTCTTACCATCGAATGGCAGGAATGCCTTCTCGATATCGAGATGCTTGGCTGTGAGGTACTCCACCAAGTGTTCATACGACAAGACCTTGCCGCCATTCGCGAGTCGTCGATCGGGAAACTTTTGACCAAACACGCAGCAAGGCACCACCGCGAAAGGCTTGTTGAACTCGATGGCCACGTCGAAAATGGAGTCAGTAGCCTCGTCAGGGTGCATGCCAAGGAGAATCGATGCTTGCTTCACAAGCTCGACATTCTCTGCGTTCTCCAGGAAGGTGTCCATGTTGAAGAGTGCTGTAACATGCGGAACAAGCGACTCGGTAAGTGAAGATTCTGCTTCCCCAGACTGCTTGCGCTCTTTCTTCTGCTTCTTTAGGTATTTGTGCTGCTGCTTAGAAAGCTTCATCGGACGCTGTTCACGTGCAGTTTGAGTTAGCCTGGCCCAGGAATTTAGCAAGCTTAGCAAGAACGAGCCAAAGCACGACGTACCGGTTCGACAAGTATGCAGGGCAGTCGCCGCTTGTTCCACAGCTCAAAGGAAACGCTACCCCTTCCTCCTGCAACGTCCACAACACCTTTGCCGGACGCGAGAAACTCCGCACCAAATGTCGCCACTAGCCACTCGACGAACACCTGTGCACGTTGCTGTTTCCCAATTTTCCCGTGCGGATCCAGAGGGTCTTCATCAATGTGAGCGCGGACGCGTTTGAGGTGCAACCGCTCTTTCAGCCACCTGCTGCGCTCCGTTTTCCGCTCGGCGTCGCTGACATGGAAAAACTCGCAGTTGTCTCCGTGCTGACACGTCTTCGAGTTGATCCAGAACTTGCAGTGCACACGCTCCCCTTCAACTCCTTCATCGGTCTGCCCCGCTCCAGTCCGCTCGGATTCGTTCTTGTCATTCTTTCCCTCGTCAACGGATTGCGGTTTAGCCGTCGTGACTACCGTAGGCAGCGGGAGGAATGCCACCCTAGGGTTGTCATCCTTCCACGCTCGGACGACAGTCATATCGCGCGCGTGCACCAAAATTGATGCGCCGCCTTCAAGACGCTCCACGAATCCCCGAACGTTGACGACATCCCCAACCTTGATTCTATGTCGCATAGTGTCGACCTCCTCCCCCGACAACTCGCCGTCGATAATCTTGAGAATCACCTCAAGGCGCTCCCGTTCGCCGTCCGACCCCGTTGCCACCGACGCCAAGTCGAAGAACGAACATTTGCGACTGATGCGCCGCTGGTGCATCAATTGACCCTCCACAATTGTGTCGTTCTCGAGGGTAGCATCGCTCCATTGCGCCACCTCGTCGCGAAGAGCTGCGAAGCTCGACCACATCGTCATTTCGATGGCTACCAAAGCGATTGGTGAACGTGTTTTTGATTGGTAGTATTATCAATTGGATTTGTTACAGCGGACAAGTTGCATGAGGAGTTTTTCACGCGATGAAGACGCCGTTGGCGCGCAGATGGACTTGAAGGTACATAGTAACCTCTTCGTGGTGCGAAAGGAAAGGGAAATCGCCCCCGTTCTTGATCAATGCCTAAACATTCCAAGTTATATTGTTGAGCAGCATTGTAGGGAATGTTGACGTTAGCTTGGAGGAATGGTTTACGGCCAATATGAAATGGACAATACCTGTTTGGCGCGCGGGTAGCGACAACCGATTTGGTCCTTAAGAGCTGTTGGAAGACTGGTGTCTTCATAGCTCTGCACTCAGCGGAGAAAAAAATGGTTTAGCAACAGCAGAATATATACGGAAATGATGAACGTACGTCAATGAGCGTGATTTTCTCGTCCGGAACGAATATTTTCCAGCTCTCAGGGTCGCAAGAGAGGCAATTGAGGGTCAAGCGTGATGCAATCTCCTGTTGAGACAGAGTCCCTAGCTGCAATTGAAGACAACACACCAGCACAAGTGCAATTTTGGTCAGCCCGCTCTCCACCTCTTTGCATCGTGACGTCTGAAGGACAAAGTTAGCATGGCGTCCCAGTGAGACGGTCTCACCTGATCCATCATGTATTCGATTGCTTGATTCTGCACATCCATGTGAGGAGTTGGCTTTGGAAAGCGCTCAAGTATGTGTCTGTATTTCCAACAAATTCTCAACGATTTTGAGGTCTTGTTCGCGACAAACTAAACAAGGGACGGCACTTACTTTCTCACATAGAAATCTGGCATGTAAGGGAGCCTACAATTACCACAGAGTTCACCCGGGGAAAAACGTTTTTTAGCATACCGTAAAAATGAAACCCGCTGCAAGATGAGTAGTGAAAACTTACATTTTGATGCACGGGGCGTTTGCTCCGTACACGTGTGTATCGCAAAATCCTTGCGTCATCGCTAAGGATGCGACGCGTTGAGGATAGAGAGACATATAACGCTAGAGAGCAAGTAATCAGTGAGACCCCAAACCATCGACTACGATCCGTTTTTGATCTGTCAACCTGTATCAGATACGAGCCAAGTGACACCGCATACACGTGGATCTAGCACTCACAACGGCATTTTGTGAGTTCATCCATCCATCTTAATCGTCCTGCAACATGCCCATTACCTCAGACAAATTCATCGCATTGAGAAACCTGTCGAAGCTGTGGATCCATTCTTCGTGTGTCCAAACAACGGGGTGCTGGATCTGTTTCAAGGAGATCCATTTCAAGGCAACAAGTTAGCACGATGTAGATGAGCATTGCCATTTCCTCTTACCCAAGATCTTACCGCTAGGACGCGGAAACCTTTTGCCCCCAGCTCTCGCAGTTGCAGGTGAAAACACCGCGCGACTCCACTCGTCCCGGGAAGGCACACCAACGGTGGTCGGCCAGCGTTCGCATCACTCAGCCTCCCCGAGTCATAGTACTCCCACGTATTGCCGTCGTAGGTGGTGATCCGCTGGCGAGCAGTCTGCTGCAAGAACTCCTGCTCACTGCTCTTCAGCGGCGACAGCTCAGTCGGCTTCATCTCTTGCCAATCAATAGCTGAAAGGTATCTTTGAGCAGGGGGTCGCGGCCCTCCACGCAAAATGTGGCGGGGCCAAAGTCGACGAAGTTCTCATGTGATCATGGCACGAGCGCAGTCAGAGTTAGGGTGAAATCGAGTTGGTGGAGGGCCAGATAGTAGGCGTGGTTGACGCGAGAGGAGGCAGCGTTCCATGCTGGGGAGCAGCGGTGAAGCGTCGATCGGAAAAGGCTGAGTCGCTGATGATTCCAACGATACCGGCGACGTCGAGTCGGAAGAGCCGATGAACGCAATGACTCGGGCGGGTTTCGCACAGTTTATCCGACTACGGCGGATGACATGAAGGCGGCGTTCACCAAGTCGGGAGTGACGCGGCTGGAGGGGCTGCAACACCTTGGTCGACTGCCATGAGAGATACGAGCGTTTTTGCTTGGGAGAGCTCATGAATGAGATCATGGGTGCAGCACTGAAGAGCGCCAAGTCATTCGACTCAAGGGCTCCAAGAGGCGAGTGAGAAGCTCCAACGATCCATCGACCGCCTGCAATGATGCAACGATGCTAGCGCGCTTCCATCGGACAGAGTCTAAGCGCGAACTCGAACGGCTAAGCGTTGTGCACAAAATACGGCGGGTACTGGGCTTTATGTGGCGTACAGCTTCTGGTACTGTGTAGTTCTCCCAGCTAAAATATTGTAGCTAGGTATGGTTCAAATTGTTGCGTACAACCTGTATTTGAGCTGGCTGAATGACTAGCTCTCAAGCTTACTCTGTTAATCCTACCATTGAATACCCGTAAGGTACGGGCCGTAAAACCACAAGATAGTTGTTTGTTTCATAGGAGCAAGCCTCAATAGCGCTATCGCTTCACCTATAGCAGCAGTGAGAACTGGGCAAGTGTGTATCCTGAGAAACAGGACATGTAAAATATAGATTTCGTGAAGAAAAAAATGGATTGGATCGCTATCGCTCCTTATTCTTTAGCGAACACGTCGACTGATACACTGTATCATACAGGGCCTGGCATCCGGTGTACGTCATGGATCGAGCCGCCAAACTAAGGGCCTCCATCTGCGCCAGTGCCGCCCGCATTTCTTGAACACCCTGCGCAACTCCAGCTTGCTTTCGGTGCATGTCCCCAAGCTCAAGTCGGAGCTGGTGGGGCTGCGGAAGCCATTCTCCTGCAGGCAGTTGGGGCAACAGTCTCCCCACAAGCGCGCACAGTTGGGCAGAATTCCGCCCCACTTCGTCCATCGACGTCTGAGCATCGGCCACAGCTCTCTCCATAGTGCGCAGCGCCCTCTGCGCCGCTGCCAAGCGGCGCGCCATCGTCTCGGCCAACGCCACATCTCTCGCCGACAGACCCACCGATCGCATCTCCACCATGAACGCCCCCACCATGGCGATGGTCTCCTCCATCTGGTTGTCCTCCGCGTCCAGCGCAGTGAACGCGGCGCTAACTTTCTTCATCTGCGCTTGCTCGTCATGCAATAGGGCGCTTCACGTCTCCAGATACTTCAACGCCTTCAGCAGTCTCGGGTCCACTAAGCGCTGCTCCTCCATTGTCGATATTTAACTATTTCGTTTTTTTTATTTTAACGAAATAGTTGATTAGAAAAATGAGATACAGTATGTAGTTGGGGGATTTTATAGTCCGCACCCGTCCCTGGCTTTTTTACAGGCTGTAGGTGAAGACCTCAGGTAGTTGTCGTAGCGGTAACGTCCTGCAAATGAGAACTCCACTGCAGACATGATCTTTGGTCCAAACTTTGGACTGTAATGACACATTACATATTGAAGTTGGTCGATTTTTCATGGCAGTCTGTCATTCTCAGACTTTCCTTGTTGAGAACAATCAATAGCTCTTGACAAATGGATCAATCGTTGGTGGTGGCGATGAACGTGTTGAGGCAACTGCAAACGTCTGGACGGTTGTCACAAGGTGCATACGAGATAGCACAAGGCCTCGTCGACGCACTGGAGTTGCAGGCTTGTGTTGGGAACAGATTGGCAGCGATGGACGCAAGCCTCCAGAGGATCAAGACCTTTTTGTTGTCGGCGGAGGGAGAGCAACTCTGTGTGGGGGTTCTGAGGTCGAGTCTGCAGGAGATGTTCGTAACTGTGGAAAGCGATATGTTGTCGACGGAGAGTTTAATGAGACAACACGGCCGCTACTTGCATGCGTTGGCGGAGGAGATTTCGTCCAATGGCGATGGCTTTCTACCGGACGAAGCTGTTCAACGCGAGATTTCCCGATCGCAGCAGAATAATCAACCACCAGGTGATTGCCTCCATGAACCCCGCAATCCACAGTTTCCGCAAACAACCCATCGGCAAGCAAGCTCGCTTCAGATCTGTTGGCTTGCCATACAAACTCGCCTTCAACTTTACGGGGTCCACTATTTGGGTCGTTTTTGCTCTATCCCTCCCTCTCCACAACTCAACTGCCGACCAAGAGCTTAGTCAGGATGTCTGCCGATCTCTGGTGGGTGGGCGTGTTGGTTGCCGGCGTCGTCGTGGGCGTCTCCGTCGTGGTAAAGCCGCCTTCTCCTCACACTCACGTTCAGTAGTGACGCCCCATACTAACTCCTACACGTGCAGTCGTTCATGGTGACGAAGCTCCGCGCTCCGGGCTTCAAAGTGGAGGGCAAGCACGTGTTCATCACTGGCGGCAGCTCCGGCCTGGGTCTGGCGCTGGCCAAGAAGTATGCGCGGCAGGGGGCCAAGGTGTCCATTGTGGCGCGTGGCCTGGACAAGCTCGAGGAGTCCAAGACGGAGATCGAAGGCGTCCGCAAGAACGCCGACGCTGGCGTCTTCATCCAGTCGTGCGACGTGGCGGACTTCGCCAGCGTCCAGAACGCGGTGGAGGCTGCCAACAAGTTCCACGGTCGTGCTACAGACCACGTGGTGTGTTCGGCGGGCTTCGCTGCTCCCGGCTACTTCTTGGAGCAGGACGTGAGTCTCTACAAGAAGATCATGGACGTCAACTACTTCGGCACGCTGCACACCATCAAAGCGGCGCTGCCGGCCATGGTCCAGCGCGTGGAGGAAGGAGGAGAGGGCGGTCACATTGTTCTCGTGAGCTCCGGCCTCGGCCTCATCTCGTGGATTGGCTACGCGCAGTACGCTGCCCCCAAGTACGCCCTGCGTGGACTGGCTGAGTCGCTGCGTAACGAGCTCAAGCTGTTTGGAATTCGTGTGAGCATCTTCTACCCGGGCAACATTGACTCGCCCGGCTTCGTGGAGGAGAACCGCACGAAGCCCCCTGAGACGAAGACCATCGAGGGGGTGAGCGAGCCACTGCATCCGGACAAGGTGGCGCAGTCGCTAATCAACGGCGTAAGCGACGGCCAGTTCAGCATCACGAACGACCCTATGATCTTTGTCCTGCGCGTCCTGGCTAACGGTGTTGCACCGCGCTACAACACGATGATGGAGACTGTGATGCTGCCGCTACTCATTCCTATTCAGGTGGGCTTCGGTTTCTTCATGGACTTCATCGTGTGGCAGACCAAGCGTGCCCGCGAGAAAAAGGCCAAGGACCAGTAAGACATTGGAGAAGACCCCTAGCAACAAAGGGAGAGGTAAACGAGAAACAAGGTTTCTCTGCTGAACGAACGTCTTGGTTTTGTTTCTACGTTTCTGTTGGGATGGTTTGTACTACAGCCTGTCCTCGCCCTATGAAAGGTTACTCCTGCTGAGCTTATCCCTTGCGCTTGCTGAGACGCCAAGAATCAGGCGGGTTGAAGCGGTCATACAGCGGCTCAATCTTCTCGTTGCGTTTGCGCTTCGAGAGCTTGGTGGGATCGCCCTTCTTGAAGAATGCCGGGGCCAGTTCCACGAGCCACTTGGGCTCAATCGTCATGATGTTGCGCATGTACTCCTTCGTCGTCAGCACAAGCTCATGGTAGAGCACCCACTCGGGGCTCTTGTTGAACAGCGCACTCGACGGGTGGATGTACACGGGCTGGCCTTCAACCATGGTGCGGTATCCCTCCTGCGGGTCCTTCTTCGCTGTGTTCGCGAAGTATCCTGCTACGATTGCACGCCGGACCTTGTTGAAGTTTTTGCCGCAGGAAACCACGTCCATTTTGTATCGGTCTAGAATGGAAAGCAACTGCTTGCGCACGTCTTGAGCACGGCGGATCGCTCGCGCTTGAATGAAGTTATCATAGCACCAGGGGTTAGAGAACTTGGAGTTCGCCCAAGCCTCGTACACCGCCAACAATGTCAAGTGGTCACCTTCAGGCTGGTGGAACTTGGCTTTCTTCTGGTCAGCCTGAGCCTGCTTCTCCTTTGGTCGGAAAAAGACTGACTCCACTGACATCATCGCCACGATGGTCAACACTTCCTCCGCACAGCCAAGTACCACGGAAGTCAGTAGCACCTTGGCATTCTTGGGCTCCACTGGGAACTCGGCCATCTTCTTCCCCAATCGTGTCAAAAGGCCTTCATCATCCAATGCGCCCAGTGCATACAAATTCTCAAGCGCCATGACAAGGGCATCTTGTGGAGGCGGGTCCATGAAGTCGAAGCCCATGAGGTCGTTGATACCCATTGCCTTCAATTGCAGCACAACAGAACCGAGGTTCGCGCGCTGAATTTCTGGCACAGTCGTCGACAACATCTCGTTCTTGTACGCATTCTCTGTGTACAATCGGTAGCATTTACCCGGACCCGTACGCCCAGCACGTCCTGCACGTTGACGAGCTGAGGCCTGTGAGCACGGCACAACCACAAGAGAATCCATTCCGATCTTCGAGTTGAAGGCATTCTGCTTGCAAAAACCAGGGTCGACGACGTAGTAAATGCCATCAATCGTCAGCGACGCCTCAGCAATATTGGTAGCCACTACACACTTCCTCGATCCCCTGGGCGCTGGCTCGAAAATGCGCGACTGCATCTCTGAAGGCAGCGCACCATATACTGGTAGAATAATGAGCTCGGGGGCCAGTGCACGCTCTTGCAATGCCTTGATGCGTTGATACAGCACTTCACAGGCTGTATCAATTTCTTCTTGACCGGTTAAGAATAGTAAAATGTCACCTTCGGGCTCCGATAGATGAATCTGCATGACGCAAAGCAGCGAAGCATCCAAGTAGTCCAGCTCCGGTTCCTTCGTGTATAAGATCTCCACGGGGAACGTACGTCCGGGGATTGTGAAGATCGGGCAGTCGAAAAAATACCGTGAAAACTTTTCAGCATCCAGCGTTGCCGAGGTCACAATGATCTTCAGGTCCTTCCGCTTCCGCACGAGGTCTTTCAGCAGTCCGAAAAGCACATCTGTGTTGATTGTTCGCTCGTGGGCTTCATCAAGCATCAGAGCGCTGTACTTTGACAAGGTAGGATCAGCCAGATACTCACGTAGAAGCATACCTTCTGTCATATACTTGATCACCGTCTCCGGAGTCGTGACATCCTCGAAACGCATCGAGTAACCCACTTCCTGGCCTAGCTCGCAGCCAAACTCCTCAGCCACACGCTTCGCCACGGATGAGGCAGCCACACGACGCGGTTGCGTACACCCAATAATACCGGTGGAAGTCAATCCCATTTCTGCCATGTACTGCGTCATCTGAGTTGTCTTTCCTGAGCCAGTTTCTCCAATGACCACAAGAACCTGGTTCTCAGCAATTGCCTTCATCAGTTGACGCTTGAGCTTGAAAACAGGAAGGCTCTCTCGCTGTTCTAGAATGGACTTGCTGGATACAATACCGTAGGAAAGGTTCTTTCCCACAGACTTCTGCTTCCACTCAGGCAGCTCAAACGTCGTGCCCATGTTGATACCGCGTAGTTCCTGAGCGAAATGGCGCTCGCCAGCCTCTGGCATCGGATCTTCCCAAGGACGGTTAAGATCCTTAGGAATGGAATCGATCAGCTGGTTCGCCTGTGTCTGACGCAGCTCACGGCGTTCTTTCGCCAAGTTAGACTGCGTCATGGCAGCGCGCTGCATCGACCCATCCGGGTTCTTCACAATTTTAACGGGCGACAGCTCGCGACTCACCTGAGTCTGGCCACGTAGGAAAACCGGTTCGTCTTCATTCAGCTCCACCTCGAAATCCTCTTCAGTGGCTTCAGTATTCAGCAGCCCGTGCTCTTCATCAAACGTTGGATAATCTTCGACTGAGAGCACACCCGAGTTAATAAGCTGCTGCACTTCCCACCGCTCCGGGGATGACATACGCTTGGCAGCACGTTGCGGCTTGCTGTCGTCTTCATCTAGCTGTTGGGAGCTCTGCATACCAGGAGCAGATGGATTAATCCACGAACGCGAGTCTGAAGACTTATTTTCTAGACGTGCACGCTCGGCACCGCCAGTCGAGCGCTGAGGCATCAGATCCCGTCCTGTCTTTTGGTCCACATCCCGCACGGACATCGACAACTTGGCTCCTGTAATCGAGATGAGTTTCACCTTCACACGATCGCCGCGCTTGGCAAACTCCTTCACATTGCTCACCCGATTCGCCGATAGGTTTGAAACATGCACCAGTCCTTCTTTCTTCTCGCTCGAAAACCCCTCCAGCTCCACAAACACGCCAAAATCCATTACCTTCGTCACACGGCCGTCGTAGATGCCATACAGCTCCAACTCCCTCGGCTGGTCATCCCTTCCTCGTCTGTCATGGTCTCGATCCCGATCATCACGACGCGAGCGAGACGAACCATAGCGATCATCCCGATCACGGCCACGACTGCGATCTATGTCCCTGTCGCGTCGATCGCGTCTCCTTCCTTCCGACCGCGACCTGGATCTCGATCGTTTGCTCCTCCTGCCTCGATCTTCATCACGTCCACGACTTCTGTCACGTCCGTAGCGATCACGCCCTCTGGATTGGTCTCTGGTGCTTGATTGACCATCACTCTCTCTTTCCCGATGTTCGGAAGACTTCGGTTTGGCCTTCGTCTTCTTCTGTACGTCGTTCTCCGCATCCTTAATGGACGCCCCCACGATATCCGCGGCCGTGAGCTGCTCGTCGTCTCGGATCTGGTGCTTCCCGCCCTTGCTCTCAGCGCCAGCGCCCGCGTCCGCGTCCTTGGCCTGCTTCATCTTGCGCGGCGCCATCGTCTGCACGATGCGGTAGAGGTTCTCAGCCAGCGCGGGGGGCAGCGGCAGCTCGTCCTTCTTGATGGACGCCAGGAAAGCGGCGCAGCTGGAGCTGCCGCGCACGAGGTCGATCACGAACTCGGCCAGCGTCTTGTCGCTCATGCCCAGGTGGTTCTCCAGCGCCTGGCACACCTTGGACACGAGACTCAGCTCCTGCAGCTTCTCCATCTTGACCTCCTCCTTGCTCCAGTAGTGCACGCTGCGAGAGTGATTGTCGCTGGAGGAGGGGTCGCTTTCATGTCAATACACCAAACATACGTACCGCTGATGTGGCGGGATGGGGTAGATCGTTTGCTGTTTATCGGCCAATCGCTGCCCGTGAATACAATGTTGCGCACTCCGATTGGCCAGCGTTTTTCCAGCGGTGTCCCAAGTTCAACTTGCCTTCGTGATCGCGGCGATTCACACTGAGCGCCTCCGCTTGGTGCCGCCATACTCAGTTCCAAGTATTCGGCCCCGCAGCAATGGACGCCCAGCAGCAGCACCACTTGGCCATGAGCGGCGCGTACGTGCCCATGGGCGTGGACCTGAACGCGATGGCAGTCGTGCAGCCGCTGCCGCCGCCGGTGAACACCAGCATGGGCTTGGGCATGGCCGCCACAGGAGACATGCTCCAGGACGTCAAGCTCAGCGCCGAGCCGGCGTCGCCAGCGCCGTCGTCCGTGTCCTCCAAGGAGAAGTGGCAGCAGAAACGCCACGTGTGCGAGACGCTCGACTGCGGCAAGAGCTTCGACTCCAAGTGGGCACTCATCCGGTGCGTTATCGCTGACGGTGCTTGGCACGAATAAACCTGATCTGATGTTTACTGCTGAGGTTGTGTAGACACATTCGTGTGCACACGGGCGAGAAGCCGTTCCCGTGCACGTATCCGTCGTGCGATAAGTCGTTTGCTGAGAAATCTGCTATGACGCGGTAAGTTTTACCGTTGTTAAACGGATCTTGAGAGGTTGTGAAGATGCTGACGTGCTGACTATTGGTTGTTGGCAGCCACCTGCAGACACATTCGCGGGACAAACCGTACAAGTGCACATATGCAGACTGCACCAAGAGCTTCAAGGGCAAGGACTACCTCGAGTTCCACCTCAAGATCCACGCGGAAGGCAACCCGTACGCCTGCGACCACCCGACCTGCTCCAAAACTTTCTGCAGTCCCAAGAGTCTCAAGAAGCACATCAGGTTGTGGCACAATCCTGGAGGCAAGAGCACCTCCATGGAGCAGCAGCTGAGAGAACGCATCATCAAGATGGCCACGCGGAATAAGGAGAAGACGCGCAAGTTTGAATCGACCATTCGAACGCTCATGGGTGAGAACGAAGCACTCAAGAGGAGGGTCGTTGAACTCGAGGGCCTTCAACAGCAGCGACAACAACAACTGCAACTGCAACTACAACAGCAGCAACGGTTGTAGCTCCAGTGTTGGGATCGGATCCTATTCCTCGGTCAGCTGGAACCTCGCGTAGGAAGCGAGCTGTATGAATGATTTATTGGGAACAGAGGAGAAGCCAGATCGACGTAGGGAGTACACTGTGCGTTTAGTTTGTGCATTTGGATTATGGAGCGACGTGGGCGGCCGCAAGCAGCAAGCATTCAACGCTTGAAGTATATACTGTAGGACCGTTCACTAATCGAATATGGAGTCGATACCGACTCACCTCTTACATCGTTTGGATTTGCTCCCCTGACGGATTAGATGTAACAGATCTGTACACACACTCGTTGATGTTCTACACAAGTGAGAGATGAAGGCTTCATTATTGAATAAACTACCTGAGCGAAGAAACGAAGGAAGAAGCGAAACACCAATCTAGCTGCAAACGCAGGAGATTATCGTTCGTTCTTCCTTACATGCCTCGCGGCTTAGGTCCGCCAGCCGCCTTGGCCATGATGATCTGGTCCACACGGAGAACCGTGATGGCAGCGTCAGCACCGAGGCGAATAGCAGACATCTTGGTCTGGAGGTGGTCCCAGATTCCCTTGTCCAACGCGTCCGGAATTACGTGCGACTCCTGCTCGTTCTGCAACACGACAATGACACGTCAACAACAGTCAGTACAAGCTTCAATACAAGCAAGCTCTGCCAAGCCAAACAAACTTACGTCCACATCCACACCAGCGCTAACATTGCCCGCCGCGTGGGCAGCGTACAGGCTAGAGATAACCTCGGTAGCCATCTGGCCTGAGTTCTCAGCCAGGATCCGGGGCACAACCTCAATAGCATCACCGAACTTCTTAATGGCGTACTGGTCAAGACCGGGCGTGGCCTCGCCGAAGCTCTTGATCTGGCGCGAGAGCTCGATCTCCGTGGAGCCGGCACCAGACACGAATCGGCCGTCCCGGCACACAGACTTCACGCAGTTCACACCGTCGTCGATAGCACGCTCAATGTCGTTGAGGACGTTGTCCGTGCTGGCACGTAGCACAATCGTAGAGATCTTGGCGTCCTCCTCGTCCTGCTGGAAGACAGTCACCTTCTTGCCACCGATCTCCTTGACCGCCACACTGTCACAGAAACCCATCTCATCGGGCGTGGGCGCGCCCAGACGCACGAGAGCGTTAGCGTTTACAGCGCGGCACAGACGACGCAGTTCCCACTTGGACTGGATCTTCATGGCCATAAGGTTGTACTTCTCCAGGAAGTGCAACGCCATCTCACTGATGCTGCCGCCCGAGACCACCACCGTAGCGCCCGACTCGCTGATAGCGCGAACAGCCTCCTCCAAGTGCTTCTCCTCGCCCTTGTTGTAGTTCATGAGCTCGTCAGCATCCTTAATGAGCACGGTGCTCTTGGCCTCCGTGGACGAGATCTCAATACCGCAGCCGAACACCGCGACCTTCGCCTTGAGAGCCTTCTTCACGTAGCCCTCGGTGTTACGCTGGATGACCATACCACGGATGACCGTCGAGTCGTGGAGGTTGCCGCCCATGATCTTGGCCACGCGGATGTTGTCCACGTTGATGGACGGCTTCTTGGGGGTCGCAGGCATGACGTTCAGGCAGGCCTCGGCCACAAGCTTGGCCAGCAGGTCCTCGTATCCGTACTGCTTGGAGGCCAGCGACGTCTTGATGGCCTTCTGCAGCTCCACTTGGTCGCGCGGGTCCTTGATCTGCACGCTCTGCAGCTTCTGCAGGATCTCCTGGCACTTGTCGTGTGCCTTCTGGTAGCCCGTGACGATCTCGCTGGCGTGCAGGCCCATGCGCAGCAGACTGGCAGCCTCCATGAGCAGCTCGCCGGCCAGCGCCACCACGAGGCACGTGCCGTCGCCGAAGTCGTTCTCCTGCATCTTGGCCGCCATGACGACCATGCGCGCGGCCGGGTGGATGACCTCCAGCTCCTTGACGATGGTGGCCGTGTCGCTCGTGACGAAGATGCGCTCCAGGTGATTGATCACGAGCTTGTTCATGCCGTTGGGGCCCAGCGACGAGCGCGTGATGGCCGCCAGCTGCTTGACGGCGTCGATGTTCTTGGCCACGGCCTCATCCACGCCCTCGAAGTGCTTGTGCCCGTCCTTCAGCATCGACGACAGGCCGCCGGCCACGTTCAGTCCCATCGACTTGGACATGATTGCTCTGCGCTGTGCTGCTTGACTTGGCTGGTCGCCTCGGGGTTTTGCTTGGTGTCAAAGATTCCCCTCATGGCGTGGCGCCACACAAGAGATACCTCTCCACGATTGGGCGAAATTAAGACCGTATTTCAACCAATCGAATATGCTTTGAAGGTAACAGCCCGTGACCAGCAACTGGAAACGTTGAACAACGCGCCATCTACCGACCGACTCGCCCGACGCCATGGACGGCTTCTCGCTCAACATCTCGGCGTCCAGCGGCGCGCGCAAGCCCGCCAAGAAGAAGAACACCTTCCGCGCCAAGCAGCAAGCCAAGCGCGCGAAGGCCAAGGCCACCAAGACCGGGAAGGTGCCGCAGAAACTGCACAGCCAGCAATCGGGCGGACAGAGTCAGCGTACTACCACCAATGCCAGTAGCCAGCAAAAGCCAGTGACGCACGAGTCGCAGCCGGAGGTGGAAACGCCAAAGGTGGGACCTGTTGTAGCCAAGCCTGAGGAGACCGTGGAAGTTGTGCCTGCTGCCCAGAACCAAGAGCCGGCGGAGGACTCGGAGAAGGACGAGGACGAGTCGGGAGTCAAAAGGGAGGAGCCGGAGCGGGAGGAGGTGGAAAGCGAGAGTGATGGTAGCGCTAGTGAAGCCGAGACGCCGGCGGAGGTGAAGCCGCAGGCGTTTGGTACCCGTCGCAGCCCCAATAAGGAGGGCTACAGTGTGGAGAAGTTCACCCAGCCACGTGTCAAGATCGACAATGTATTGTCCAAACCGCTGACGTCGTCGTCGAGTGAAAAGATTTTCGCTGCGAACACATTCGAGTCGATGCAGATGGCGGAGAAGCTGGTGAACGTGCTGAAGAAGGACGCAGAGAGTGGCGGCTTTGCCTTCGCGAGACCGACGAACGTGCAGGTGCAAACGATCCCGTCGGTGCTGAAGGGCAATGATATTCTAGTCAAGAGTGAGACGGGATCCGGCAAGACGCTCTCGTACTTGCTGCCTATCGTGCAGAAGCTGCAGGCGGTGTCACCGCGCATCCAGAGACAGGATGGTTGCATGGCGCTGGTGTTGGCGCCCACACGCGAGTTGTGTACGCAGATTTTGGAAACGGCGAACAAGCTCATTCAGCCGTTCGTGTTCCTGGTGCCAGGTGCCATTATCGGTGGTGAGAAGAAGAAGGCGGAGAAAGCACGACTTCGCAAGGGTATCACGATCTTGATCGCCACTCCTGGTCGTCTGGCAGACCACCTAGTCAACACTCAGTCGTTCAACTACTCTCGTCTGCAGTTTTTGGTGCTGGATGAAGCAGATCGCCTGTTGGATATGGGGTTCGAGAAGCAGATTACGCAGATCCTGACCATTCTGGATGGTAAGAAGACGCCCGAGAAGCGACAAAACATTTTGGTGTCTGCAACTGTTAACAGCGGTGTCCAGCAGCTTGCCAAGATGAGTTTGTCGAACCCCTTGCTGATCGATGCAGATGCAGTTACTAGTGGGGAAAACCCCCCGTCAGAAGCCAAGCCTGCTAGCCAGGAAAAGTTTTCCACTCCGCACCAGCTGATGCAACACTTCATGCACGTGCCAGCGAAGGCACGTCTGTATGCACTGACGTGCTTCTTGCGTGAGGAATTGCGCTACGCACCTCGTGACAACAAGAAGGATGCCGGCCCCGGCAAGTGCAAGATTGTGGTTTTCCTGTCAACGTGTGATGCCGTGGACTTTCACTACGCACTCTTCCGCAAGTGTGCTTGGCCTACAGGAAAGGGACCGGCGGATGATGCTGAAAGCAGCGGTGACAGCGGTGTGGCGTCGCTGTTTGGTAGCCAAGGCTCTGTTTTCCGCCTGCATGGTAACATCCCTCAGAAAGAGCGCGTAACCACGTTCAAGAGCTTCTGCTCGTCGAGTTCCGGCGTACTGCTGTGTACCGATGTTGCCGCCCGTGGTCTTAACCTGCCTACGGTGAAGTGGATCGTCCAATATGACCCGCCAACCGAGACGCGTGACTACGTGCACCGTGTGGGTCGTACTGCCCGAAGTGGTAACCAAGGTAGCAGTCTGCTGTTCCTGATGCCCTCCGAGTCGGAGTACCTTGACTACCTGAGCAAGCAGGGCTTGAAGCTAAACGCTCTGAGTCTGGAGAAGACCGTGGCACGTGTTGGCAAGCACGGTGGATTTTTGACCACGTCTCGCAAGAAACTGCTTCATGAAGTAGTGCAGAGTGATCTGCAGTTCCTGTATGAGCAGATGCTTCTGGCAGACAAGGAACTGTTCGAGCTGGCATGCCAAGCTTTCCACTCGTTCGTGCGTAGTTACGCTACACACTCGTCAGACACACGAAACATTTTCCATGTCCGTAGCCTGCACTTCGGTCACGTTGCCAAGAGTTTTGCGCTGCGCGACCCGCCTGCGTCTTCAAAGCTGCGTGACACTGGACGAAACTCCAAGAAGGGTACGCTCTCGAAGCGCAAGGAGCGTGATGACAAGCAACAGGCCGTGGTCGCGAAGAAGCAGAAGAAGATGCGCGACGCGAAGCGTCGGTATGCACAGAACGTGTCGGAGTTCGCCAACTAGCATCTGCAATAACAAACAACATAGAGCGCTGCATTTTCGACTGTTTTCCGTATGATTGCATTGGAGTGGATAAAGTTATCATGCATCGATCACATTACGTGCTCTTCCTCTTCTTAGACTTCTGCTGCTTGCCCTTTTTGGCTGGTCCCTGCGTCTGGGCGGACTTGGCCTTGTTCTTGTTGTTCTTCTTGGGCTTCGAAGCAAACAGCGGCGCGAAGACTTCAGCAACGTCCGTGTCCTCATCAATCTCAATAACCTTGCCACCAACAGCGATCGGCAGCCTCGGGAAAGCACTAAACAACACACAAAGCATCATTAGTTAAACAACTGGGCATTACCTCCATTTCGAGAAGAAAAAAAAACAGCAAAAGACTTACCGGAGCAGCGTCTGCAGCGCGAAGGCAGTACTGAAGCACTGCTGGGCCAGCGTTGCCTCCTCGGACTTGTGACCGTTCACCTCCAAAAAGTGCTGCACCACCTGCTTGGCCGCAATTGGGTTCTCCAGCTGCAGCTCAATGAAGCGAGAGAACTCGTGTACCACCGCCTCACGCTCGTGCAGCCACTGCACTTTTTGCACAGCGAACACTCGGTTCTCCACGTCAAACGTGCCGACCACCTGCGGTTCCAAGTAGTCTCCCTCTTCTTCCTCGTCGTCCGTGTCTTCTTCACTCGCCTGCGTCTTGGGCGCCTTGTTGCCGTTCGGCTTCTGGCTGCGCAACAGCGCCAACAGCGTTTGCCGCTGCTCCTCGGTCTGGCACAGCGACAGAATCAGATCCAGACCATACTCCACGCCCTTAGGAAGCACTTGGGGGCATAACGAAGGCGCCAGCGCCGTCAGAACGCTCTGCAGCTGCTGCACCGCGGCCAGCGGGTCACTCGACATGCTTCCGTTCGGTGGTGATGAAAGGACTGACGGCAATTGGTTGGACGGCTTTCATGTTTGTAGCAACCCAAATTATAGTCCTCATGCGTACAAACAAGACTTGATTTTTGTATGGAACACAAAGTGACACAAATCCTTGCCAACCATGATGGCTGCGGCGCTGCCCGTGGAAGGCGAGAAAGCGGTGAACGTGCAGCTGATTCGGCGGCGAATGCAGCAAGGTTTGCCGCCTCAAGATGTGCAGGAGTATCTATGGCGAGTGAGGCTCGAAGCGGAGGGTATCCCGGACGTCGTCGTGGCCCCAGACGTCGACCCAAGACAGTTCGACGCCCAACAGACCAGCAACATGCCGAAGCTGCAGACTTTCGGCCTCAAGGAGACAGATCCAGAGCGGGTCCCAGACGAAAAATGGAAGAGAGAATTGCTCGCGGATTTTGCAGAGTTGCGGCAATTAATTTCACGGTGGGAAGCCATCGGACCGCCCAATGCGGAGGCCCTGAGAGACGGAGACGTTCCAATTGAGATCCTCCGCACCAAAGTTCCCAGAATGAGCGACGAGGAAGGGTGGATCAGTTTCTTCTTCGGCAAACCGGGGATGGAGACGTCGGCTACCCCGCCGCACTTGAGATTATTGCTGCAGTTTGATCAGGTGCTGACGAGAAGGCTACTGGACCATCATGCTGCGTGGATTGGTGACGAGGATGTGGGACAGGTTTCTCGAGCACGAGCAGTGTGGATATATGCACTGCTGGCTCGGTTGGACAAGCCGGTTCATGCTAGTGTGGCAGCTACGATTCGACAGATTCTACGACGCTGTTGGACGATGCGGTGCGAGCTGGAAGCTCCGTCGGAGATTCAGCTCAAGTCGTTGAACATTCTTATTGTCATTGCCGGGGACTTTTTTGGCCAGTTGCATGACTTGGAGTAGTGAGGGATTACTGATACCTGCCAAATATGCACTTCAGTCACTGGTCGATTGCGTAAGACCTATAAGAAGCCGGGTATAAATGCCAGATCCGTGCTCTTCACTCTGCCAACACACCAACAATTCAAGCGGCGATTTTAGCGGCTTGTTGACACAATCCGTTTTATTGCTTTTGGATGCCCAACATGCGCAACTCGAGCACATTATTGTTAGGAAGCCAAACAATTTGATTGAGTTAATGTAAATGTACACTGCTCTGGATGAAAGGGGTCTCTAGCTGCCCGAGTCTGTTGACATCTGAATTGCCTTCAACCTTTTATCTCGTGCTCGTAAAAGTGTCTGGCTCGTTACTACTTCAGAAGTTCGTCGTACATGTACAGTATCGTTGTGTACATCGAGGAGAGACTGCCTTGTCGCGACGCATGCATTCTTTTCTTCAACCGAGGTATAAAATTACGACTGGAAGAGCAAGCTTCGCGATACTTATCTAATTCCAAGAACTTGATTTATCATGCGCGGGAAAACGAACATGAAGAGCTGGGGCATTCCGTGTGATAGTGTCAGCTTCACAGGTAGCAGCTCTAAAATTGCTGACCGGCGTCCCATTGGAACACGCGCTTGACTACCGACACATGTTCGATTTCAGAGCGACGATGTACTGTCGTCGCTTTTCATGCAGCCGCGCAGATAGTTTTCAATATGTTTTTCGTGCATTCAACACCTCAAGAGCATGAGCGTACTCTTGATTCTGCAGCTCTGTCGTGGCAATAGAAATTCCGTGCCTTTCTGGCACGCTTGCACCTGACTCGGTAAATGTAGCTGGCATTGAAAAGTCTTTCACTATCATCGCTACCGGTAGTATCACTTCCATTCCACGTTTCGCGCCTTTGATCAGCATCAATGCGTGCTCTGCCTTCTCCGGTCCATGCTTGTTTGATGTCTCCGTGTTTGCAAATGCTGCGAGCACGTCCTCCGGCAGCAAGTTGACTTGAACCTGACTCGATGCCTCCGACTGACGAGTAATGTGTACCTGGGCGACACTTCAAGTTTTGGTATAATTTTCAAATTAAAATAGTGTACTAATCGACCTTTCGATATATCAAACTGCTTGATGCTCAACTACAGTCTTAACAAGAGCCGTCGCACTGCTTGTGTCACCAGTCATGTTTCCCGCGAATCATAGCTATTTCACGTAAGATATCTTCCTCAAGGACGCGGCCGTTGAAGGACTGATCGACATCGTCTCTCCATCCTGTGCATTTCCGGAATCGTCAGCACGATGCGAGATCTCTTTTCTTGCAGTTGGGATACTTCACTAAAGCTCTTGACTACCGAGAAAACGGATCAAAATCGTTTCCGCTAATGTGCACAGTGAGGAATTTCCACAATCCAGTACCTATGTCCCATAGAGCAATTGAGATAACAAGTACTGGTGCAGTACATATTAAGTTCGGTTTAATGCCCTTCAGCGAACTTATCAGGATGAGTTAGCTTGCCGCCCGTGTGCTGAATCAGCACTGCTGATGCGCGTTGGCGCTCTCACTGGACAACGCCTTTGCCTGGTTACTTGATCCAGCCAGACAAATCGATCGTCTCTTCCTCGAAATCTATTCACGTTCCACGGTAAATTTCTCGCAGGCTCCCAC